>JAQFVV010013715.1:0-81616 GCA_028023455.1 Epiperipatus broadwayi
AAAAAAACTCACTGTTATTCAAATGCACTAAAAAGCAAAAAGTAAATTTTCTTCATCTTTTCACAAATAAAAGCATTGGATTCTCATGTTCAGAAATAATCTTAACCATATGTCTACCAAGTGGCTTCTTTAGTATCTTTCTTGCTATGACATGCTTCTTTAGTATTATTCTTGCTATGGCTTCTTTAGTATTTTTCTTGCTATGTCTCCTTTAGTAGTATTCTTGCTTGCTATGGCTATCAAAGACGTATACTCTAATCTTTTGATCTTTAACATAACACCTCCACGTGATCTGCAGACAAATTTTAGCAATTAACTTTGTCCACAAATCACTAGGAGACATTTTAAAGATCAAAAGATTATAGTAGTATATGTCTTCAGGTAATATGCCATAGCAAGAAAAATACTAAAGTATCATAATTTATACTTAAATTTATATAGTAGGATGATAATGGAAAATTGTGTAAATTAATAATACATTACATATATACAAACAGTTAAAATATATATATAAAATAAAAATGTACTGATATGTAAAAATAGATATCAGCATAAATAGTATATATGTATATGCCAGTATAAATAATTATATTAATAGTACAAAATATATCTTTGTATGTATTTTAATAAATGATGATATATACGTGAGATAAATTCTCATTAAGTATCAAAAAGTTTATGAGATGACATAATACAATTGTGTCAATTACAACTATTATGAAAAGAGCCATGCAATCAAAATTGTAATAATTCGACATTGTAAAAAAAAAAAAAAAATAGAAAAATTTAATATATTAATATTATAAAAAAAGTAAGCAAAAAAAAAAAAAAAGAGATGAATATTAACTTAAAAAGGAATACTGTTTCCCAACATTCAATTTCTCAGATTTTGACCCAAAATAATTAGCATTAAGGAGAATTCCAATGATATTTAGTGGCTAACAGATGAAGATATTATCTCTACATCAATTTAGAAGCATATATGTTTTAAAATTTAAATTCATAAATAGCATTGTATTCAAGAATCATAACAAACTAATTATAAATGAATTCAATATTTACCTCATTCAATTGCAGAAAATAATTAGTAAAAATTATTTTAAAAAAATTAGAAGACAACCTGTGGAGAGAGGAGAGAAAAGAAAAGAAAAAAATCTAATTATAAGTCTACCAAGGAAAACGTTTTTCTATTAATATCTTATACATTCAGATAACCTGTTAAAAATATTATATCATAAAATCAAAATTTTTACAAAAGTGTAAAGAAAATAAAGAATTTAATAATTAGTAGTATTACTATTAAACAAAATAATTATTAAGTGTTTTATAGATGATAGGAAAGTTAGATAAAAAAGGTGATAATTGAAGTCTTTTAAGAACATTAAACTGCAAATAAACGAATTAATCATAATAAGACTAGGCCATTTGTAGCATAATGACGGACTGAATAAGTTTTATTTTTGTAGCAAATAAATTAATAAAATTGTTATAATACTCTCAAAAATTTGAAACACACACACAAACAATAACTTAGATTAAGCAATTATGATAACGATGATAAATTAATACACTGTACAGGCTTATACACCCTTGCACATATACAATGTAATATATATAAGGGCTTCGAACTCAAACTTTCTCACGATATTCAACTCTCCATGCCATCTCATATTGCTAACCCATCTGATTTGGAAATTGTTTAAAGATCTAATTAGTGCAAAATAAAAACAATTATATAGTAGGTTTATCAGATCATAGGATGTTTAATCACTCAGTTGACAGTTTAAGGCAATAGCTCCATTCACCATCAACCTGATCATCATCAACATTGTGAATAACATTGTGAATAAATTTAACTTTATATATCTGCTAAATAAATATCATATTAATCAATAATAAAGAGGTATACAATTTCAACTTTTAAAAAAAATCATTTGAAGAGCAATAAATGGCAAGTTTAAAACAAATTTGCATTCAAGTAAAAAAAAAAAAAACGAGTTGTTCCTATTAATTTTTGAATAAATATGTAATAGTTTCAGATTTTATGACATTGGATTAGATGATTATTCACTTAATGCATCTATTTATTGTCTTAAAAAGACAAATAAAAATAATAAAAAAAGGGTTATAATTTCTTTTAAAAAAAGACGGTTAATTTGAAATTTAAAGAGTAGAGTAATACAATTATAAAATGCATTTAACAAAGTAAACAAATATTCACATAATGGATCATATGACTTCGTAGAAGCTGATCATATGAATATTTTTTTTATATGTCATAGCATCGGCCGGGAGGCGAACCCACAACCGTCAGCAACCGACTACTTGCTTGCAAGGCAGCTGCGATGACCTCTCGGCTAACAACGCTTGACACATATGAATATTTGAGCACTAAAATGACAATATAAACCAAAGAGTTTTATTTAATTGACCAAAATGATTTTTTTTAAAGTTTCCTCAGCTAGAAATCTGTTCAGAATCTTTAGCCTTTAGTTTAGCATTTTTATTATTGTGTTAAAATACACAAAGCATTTAATAAGTGCGCTATATATATATATATATTATCTAATGAACATGTCAATAGCTCTTAATAAGTTTTTCAAAATATTCCTATCCTCAGATTGGGTTCTAGCTTCTGGCTTTTAGAGCTATTGGCATGCTCATTAGATAACATTTGTAATACAAGCTTAATAAATTAGGTCACGTGACATATAACTTAATTTCTTTGCATGTATATATATATAAGAACTAAACAAAACTATAAATATAATTCATAAATATTAATGTTTTAAAGTCAGTGTTAATTTAAAATTATTTATAAGATTTAAAAAAAAAATATTAAAAATATTTGAATATAATAATTTTTATTTTCTAGTTTATTTATACTTCTTTAATTTAATTACAACACCCATGATTAGAATCCCAAATCAATACTATGAAAAGTTCACATAAGCCACTAGGTACTTAACAATAATATTATAAAATATTATTAAAATATTCTTTAATGGAGTCATTTTAACCTGTCAGTCATATTTTTCAAATGCTTAGAAGTTAATATAATTATGATTTTTTTATATTAGAAAATTCACAACACAATGCATAAATACTATATTGATTATTAAAATAAAATTGAAAAGAGCTGAAAACTTAAGTAAATTTAACAATTAAGACTCAAATAATAGCAGTATTTAAAAGAGAACTATAATATCACCATCCACTGTTATGTATGCTTTTGGTTTTTAGAAAAAATAATCTGTAATATTTTTATCCTTTGAACAAAAATTAGTTCCATTTTATATGAGATGAAATTTTGCAACCTATTTAGCCATTTCTTATAAAATAAACTTTATAAAAACTAGATAATATTTAATCAGATGATTAAAAATGATGTGAAAGATGTATAATATCATTTCATATATTTCAAACAAATATTTGTCATTGCTAGCTTCTTGACTTAGAGTTCTGTCATCTTGAAAAGTAATTGTATCTTCTGCAAACAATACTTGCATTATGATATGAACATGGTTTTCCAAAAGGTTAAAATAATCTTCATACAAAATGTATCCATGAATACTATGATAAAGCTTCATATATCATGACAATTGTACATCCTTAATAATTGGGAGTATGCATTATGATTTATATAATTATTAATATATTATAAAATATAAACAATAATTTATTCACGCATATACATTCTCTTAATATCAAAATTCCAGTTAATGTGCTCATAGAAAAAAGTTTATTACAGCTTGTTGGAAGGAAGTTTTCATGAATTCTTATATCTCTAAGGATTTGTTCTTTTATAATTTTGTGTTTATATGTACAATTTTTTGTAATATTAATCACTTTTCCCAGTAAGCATTATCAACTGACCAGATTTGCCTATGTTAACTTTAATGAAATTAATGCCCTTGAGACTGTCAACTTGAAACATTAACATTTTATAATAAAGTACCAACAAATTAATAACAAATCCTAACAATATTTAAATAAAATACCAAAACACCTAACTAATTAACATAAATTAGAATACTCCCCCTCATTACTATCAACTGCACACAACTATGAGTATGAAGCCATGGAGCTTTGAAAGTGCTAAGCATTAAATAAATTATTAATAAATATAACTTCTCTAAAAAGTGTTAAAAGCATATAATTATTGGTATTTGTTATATTGAGATGAGATTATAATTTTTCTCTTAGACCTGTAATACATCCTTAAGATTTCACATGTAAAAGAAAATAATTTTGGTATGTAATGTTTTTTTTTTTTGTTATTTATGTGAAAGTTAGCAAAAAAAACCCAGTGAGATATATGTAAACTAATCCAAATCCATCAATAAACAAAAAAGTACAGAGTGGACCTATCTGAACTTTAACTTGAATGTGCATTCAATTTATAGACATTATTACAATGTAGATCATGAATTATATACATATAAACATAATTAAAGTACCTTCTTTTTTACATCCAGTATATATATAATTTTCCCTATGCTATCATTAACTAGACATTGAACAAAGAAATTACTTAACCAAACATAATGTTAATTAAGTTCAAAAGAGAAGTGGGCTCACTTTTCATCTATTGTAGAGAACTTTGATACTAAATGATGAGTCATAATAAAACTTGATTAATATTATGTTTGTAAATAATTTTTAATACAGTCTCCAGTTAATGAAAGCATTTAGAAATTTCTATTTAATGTAAATCTTATGTAATATTTACTAAGGCAATAAACCTAAAGCATGTGCGGTTAAAAATGCGAAGGTAGGGACCTCTACAGGTCTTGTGATTAAGACCTATAGAGGTCCCTACCTTCGCATTTTCAACCGCACATGCTTTAGATTTATTGCCTTAGTAAATATTACTTACGTAATCAATGTGGGTTAAATAAATTTGTAATAAGTAGTTGTTTTCTCTACCGTGACACTTTATATTTTGGTTAATTTAAACAGTTATAATATCTAACTCAATTTAAATTTTATAATTGTTTATTATTGATTATATACATGCCTATTTATTAGCTTAGACAAGCTCAGAAAAGTAACATTCTTTTTCTTCTATTATATAAAACATTTCGGTTAAACGATGGTAAGTTGCGGGAAATGACTAATATTATGTTTATATGAATAAATTTTTTGTGCGTGTCAAACCGTGTATTATTTTGTTAATTGAATATTTTATTGTTTATTTCATTATTATTAATCTTAATATATTTTTATCTTTATTATTTGTATCCAATAGTTATTAGTAAATTAATAAATAGTAATAGAATAAAAGAAAGTCAATTACTAATTAAAAAAAGCGAATTATATATTTTTTATATGACCACTACTTTCTTGGTAAAAACAAATAAATAGACTACTTGATAAATTAGAGATGAAAAAAAGAGCATGAGGACGGGGAGGGGGGGTTATTTCGGAAATTGCTTTTATTGCTACTGATAAAGTATATAGATTGAAAAATGGTGTAAATTCACTCCAAATACATTTTATTATTTAATTTAATAACTGGAGATTTTTTTTCTTTACAGAAGTTGAAAAACTGTAGTTATTTGGGAATAGCACTTACTTTAGAATAGGTTGCATTTAAAGTTTTCTTTCAGTTAAAATGATTTTTCTCAAGACACTAATAGCATCTTGAGAAAAATCACTACAGAAAATCATACTTTCAAGACAGAATCTATGAAATAAAAATTAGTAAAATATTCTCATTGAAAAATTGAAGAAAATTACTTTAAGTAATCCCCGTCTCCCAATGCACAAAATGCTTTAAAATAGAAATATTCTTTTGAAATTTCTAATAAATAAATTATTTACCATTACTTTTTTTCGCTTGCATTTAATGCATAAATAATCTAAGTTTTGATAAATGTGTTAAATCTTAAGTTATAGCATATTTATTAACTCAAAAAAGTTTACAGAAATATAGTAATGTAAATAACTAATAAAATTGATTTTCAGGGACGATATTTTGTTAATATCTGCTACATACTAACATTATTTTATTTGTTGTATGTGAGTATATATGATATATTTATTACTTCTTTATTATTCCTTTGTCACAAACTATTCTTTTATATCTATTCTTATTTATTTATAACTACTTATTATATAGATCAAGTAACCACTATATCATTTCTCTCTTTGTAAATATATATAATTTGAAATCTTCTTGATTATACGTATATATATAATAATTAAAAAAGCAAGTCATATATAACGTGAAATTACTTTTAATAAGCTTGTAGTTACAAAAATGTAATACAGAGAGCGTACCAATTTCAGAGCTTCTATCAACTCAAAAAACCAGCACTTATTTAATACGCATATTTAAGTGATGTGATGTGATGTATTGTGTTTAAGGAGAAGCCACAATACATCACATCACATCACTTAAATATGCGTATTAAATAAGTGCTGGTTTTTTGAGTTGATATTTTAGGTCTAGTGTCCGAATATTCTAGCTCTCCACTGACGTGAGCCATAATCTCGAAACCAGTTGGTCTGGAGATGAGAGTGTTCTGGATAGAGATTTTAAATATTTTCTCATACCATACTTATTAATTAAAAGCTTGTTTGAGCTATTGGTACGTTCTCTGTATTATATATATATATATGCATACTTTAAAAAAATTGTACAATGAATATAAATACTTTAATTATTTAAATTTTAACATGTTTTAAGAGTTATAAAATCATAAGTTTCAAAATGTAGGTTCTGATTCTATACTTTTAGATCATAATTTACAATTTTTTTTTAAATCAAAAAAAGATTGTGATCTAAAAAATACAACAACGGGCAAACAAAAGCTAATATTTTAGGATTTTAAGTAATACATTAGGGTTTAAAAATATTATATATAAAAAAATCAAATTATTACTTTCTTTTATTATGAAGATGCTGCTTATATGCCATATTAAAAAGAATGATATATAATATTCAGATATAAGTATATTGTCTATACTAAACTTAATATAATTAGAAGAGAATTGAACTCAAACTTACACGTTCTCTACAGCTATACACTCCATCTTATACAACCGATACACATGACCACATACATGTGAAAAAGATAAGGATCTCCAATAACAATATTTTGTGCTAGATCATCACTCATCAATTGGTCCAGATCACCATCTTCCACACACACATATATTATATTTAGTATTTTTCTGAAGGTTTGTGATGATGGTGTTCTAGCTGTATTTTTATATTGGACTATGGAACCTCATAGATAAGTATATGAAATTGCTACATACTGTTGCCTTTGGCAGGATGGCTCAGTTGGTTAGAGTGTTACATTAAAATTCAATAATCAAAAATCTAAGAACCCAGGTTCGAATCCCATGCTAGTACTGTCATTGGTCAGGCCAGCAACACCTAAAGAAGAGGGGAGAAAAATACCTCTCGAAACATTGTATGTATATTAACCTGCTTGCTGTGATATTACTAACAGATAGTGCATATACTAACCTGTTTGCTGTGATATTACTAACAGTTGTTTGCTGTGGTATTACTAACAGTTGGTGCATATACTAACCTGTTTGCTGTGATATTACCAACAGTTGAATGCACTTGGAATATTTAAATAAAATTAAACTTTTCTAAAGACATTCAACACACATATTAGATGATGGAAATAGTCCAATATAAAAATACAAATATATTACATTTGTATGTAATAATATTGCTACATATATAGCAGTTTTCCAATTTACAATTATTATCTATTTATCGATTCACAGATTATATCCATTGATAAATAATTCCACATATAATATGTCAAAACTCTTTTATACCTTAATATTTGATACATTTTATATTTTGATAGTTGATATTTTACAGACATACATAATTATTCACAACCATTTTCAATATATACATTAATATTGACTTATTTTTATAAGGCCAAAACAATTGTTTTGGAATATATATTCTTTTATACATCATAAAAATCGGCATACGAAAATAAAGACTGAATACCACCATAAATTAATCTTCATTTAACCTGATGTCCAAAAGTAAATGGTTTTTTTTAATTTATTGATAAAACATGTTTCTGAATGAGATTTATTATTAATGAAAAGTTTATTTAATTAATTAATCATAAAAGATAAATTCCTACATTAAATAATTAAAAAAAAAGCACTGCATATAATTTCAAATGTGCGGTTTAGAGCTATGGTAGCGAGTGAGACTCTGAAATGTGGGGGTTGCAGAGCTGATTCCGGTTCTAGCATATTTGGGATTTAAAGTGTTTATGAATTCTCAATCAATAAAATCACTAGAATATTTTTTATATTTTAATTTTTATTTTTAATACCACAAAATGTAGTTAAATCGTAACCTTGCATTGATTTTTATTAAATCTTCTTTATGTTAGGAGACTATTATTCGAATCTTTAAATGATTTCGTTTTAAGATGTAAACAATATTGTAAAAAAGTGAACAAAAAAGACAAAATAAACATTTAAAAAATGCTTTGAAGATTTTTTAAATATATACTCTGAAAAGTAAAGTAAGACTATGAACTTAATACTCACAAAAGTATGACGATACTTCCCTGACAATACAGTGGATGTTTTTTTATTTTATAGTCAGTGTATTGACACACCTACTATCAATCAATATTAATTAACTAAATTAAACAATTCAATTAAAATTCTTTTAGAAACAGTTTATAAAGTTTACTTTAACAGACACAAAATCAAAAAGCAGGATTATTAATTACAAAGAAATCAAGTCATATGTACATCGCCTACTGAGGAAGCCAGTAGCAGAAACCGGTCTGGGGTTGGGAATACTCTGCAAAGCTTGTTAAGAGCTTATTTGCCAACTCTATATATAACAAAATTATTAAGGTGGATTTAGAAAAAAAATAAGCAGTCTTCAAATTTTAATGCTAAATTAATTTTAATTTCATTTGCAGTAAATAAGCAAGTGAAAATAAATTTTGTATTAATTTCACATTAAAATGAATGATTTTAAAATTTCACTCTATCATATGAACCAAATAAAATTATCAGAGGTCATAAGTGTTTTTATCTTAATAATTATAACAGAAATTATTTAATATTTGAAAACCCTTTTGATTTTTAAAATATAAACAGTTCTACATATAAATATATAATAATTGTTATCTGGTAAGCTTTATTGTTTTTGCATTTTGTAGAAGTAAAAACAATATCAGATCATCATTCGTTTATTTACTTATTACAATATCAGTTGGTTGACAGCTCTACCATTCATCATAGAAGTTTATTCTTGGGATCAAGCTGAGACTTTTTAAAATGTATTCAAATAGGCTTAATCTGCATTGAGTTTTTTGTTTCTCACTATTCTGCTAAAACCCAATGATTTGGGGAAGACAGTAACCAAAGTATGCGACTAGCCTTCAATCTCAGTCCTTTGTAACATCAGATGCTTTCCATCTAAAAATCATGTTTACCTCATAATCTGAAAACTACAGAAAATCTCTCTCCATTAAAATATGGAAAAATCAAAAAGAAGCCAAATCATCGATGGAAAAAAAGGCCAACTGGTTGGTGATCAACAAAGCAGGTGAAAGCAATGAATTGTGTCCCTAGAAGTGTAATGTGCTATCCATGAAAATCCTAGGTAACTATAAACTTTATCACTCTAATTTAAAGACTTGAACATTGTTTGAATAAAAGACTTTAATGAACTTCAATAACCACAGCCACAGTAATCTTTAAGTTGTTTCCATAAATTATTACATAACTTTATATCTTAATGTGTGTGCCTATAATTTAAATTTTACCACAATGTATTTTAATGTGTGTAAAGGTTTAAGTTGCTTCATGTATTCTTATTATAGTATATCTTAATGCGTGTGTGTGTATTTAAATTTATAATGTGTTTTAATTAGAAGTGTGTTTAAATAAATCATAAGTTTGCTTAATTATGGTTTGATGAGTAATTTCTCTTATAACTGCATCACTAATAGGTTAATTTATAGTTAAGTATAAATATTAAGCAGGGCTTTAAAGTTTTGTTTTCCCACAATTAAATAAAGAGCTAGCTTGGGATATACCAAGTGCTAATATCTGTCATCCGGGCATGCTGAGTATAACCTGTGGTTAGCTGGTGCCTGAGGTCTTACTTCAAAACAAATAAAAATGGTTTGGATGGCAGGGGTTTGAATCTAGCAGTTGAGGTGGGCCATGGTCTGGAAATGTGATCATGTTATGCTTTGCATAGCTCACTCTGACCGTGAGTATCCTTGATGACTCTGCTAGTGATGGTATTCTCCCCTCTGCTTGAAGGGCTGTTTTGCTGCAATAGTAAAAATGCAGCCGGAATTTAAATTAGATAATCACAGCGATTTTCTCCCACCCAGTTCAATATATAAAGTTAATCAAAAGTTGATTTCAATCAATAGTGGAATCATATATGCAATGATATTTTCTAACCTGGGTTTAAATATGAAAATATATACACTTTACTAGAAACCTGTATTGTTATGTCAACAAATAATTAAAAGTATTTCATTTTTATTTTCTCAATTTGTATTTAAATGAAATAATATAATTATCTTGGAGAATGGAGATGGTGTGGGCATACATGTTTATGCATTTGGATGTTTGTCCATTAATCTAATAATTATGTATTTATGCTCTGAATTAGTATCTTAATTTATTGTCAACATGTTATTTTTTCACCTGATATTACTATATGGTATGTTTTGTTGTTTTTATGTGAAAAATAATATATATAATATAATAAATAACTTTATTTGTTTAAAAAATAAAATAGTTATTTAAAAAATCATTTAAGAATAATTTATAATATTGTGACCTTATGATGATAAGATCATTAGATCAATTATTTCTTTGTTTTTCAGTGCATTGGATGTGATGGTATTGAATTTATATTTCGTCTGGAAATCGTTCTGTTAAATTGAACATGTGAAGCAAATTAGTAGTAGGAAAAGTTATTATTTAACAAAGTATTAAAATCTTTTCAAAAAAGGAAGTTTTTTTTGCAGAAATTAAAACAATATAAACTTTCAAATAAAAGTAGATTTAACAGTCAACATAATATAATGATGAGAGATTTATTTTGTATTCCATGAGTTAGTTATATAGTCGAGACAAAACTTATCTTATTATCTTGCTGTCTTTTCATCCTTTTATTTTCCTATTTAGAATTAGAATGATTATATTATTTATGAGTAGTTAAGAATGATGATGATTAACAAATTCTAAAATGCTTGACTAGTTTGAATAATAATAATAATAATAATAATAATAATAATAATAATAATAATAATAATAATAATAATAATAATAATAATAATAATAATAATAATAATAATAATAATAATAATAATAATAATAATAATAATAATAATAATAATAATAATAATAATAAAAACTAAAAAGTAAATATTTTAAATTTTTTTGTTTAAATATAGATACATGGACAGTGTTTGTTGTAAACTCAAAACCTGAATAAACAATAGAACTCACAAAGAAGGAGCTATCAAGATTTAAGATTGATACAACAGCTTTTAATAAACTCTAGTTCCAAAGGAAAGAAGTTTAATTAAATCAATTAATTTTATTGGCATGATGTTGGATTTAGTTTGAAATTTTCTATTGTGGTAATTTCTAGAAGTATCAATAAAAAGCTAATAATATTAAAATTTTTGCACAATAGTATGTTGGGCTTATTTAATCACTATTTTTGATCCAACATTGGATTCCAAGAAAGTTTACAAAAACTTTTTGCTCCTTTTTTTCCCCCATGTGTCATAGTATCGGCCGAGACGCGAACCCACAACCGTCTGCAACCAACTACTTGCTTGCATGGCGGCTGCGATACCTCTCGGCTAACAACACAAGACAACTTTTGCTCCTTGTTGAATTGTATTAATACATCAATTTTGTTTGTTTTTCTTGCTGAAAAATTTAATAAATATATTGGTAAAAAAATGAAATTTTGGCTAAAGTTAAGACCTAGCGATATTTATCCCTATAAACTTAAATGCCATGTTATTAATCATTGTTTACAAATCATCAATTAACCACCATAAACATTTTGTTTATGAAGAGAAATCACTATAAAAGAAGTTGCTCAAAGAAAACAGAGACATCTAATGGATTATATTTATGTTAAGAGTCAGAATGCATAGGTGTTTCTGTTGTATAAGGACTAACAGGTATAGACTGTTGAATATATCCAATCAAACTTAAAATGAAAGTTGCATTAAAAATCAATATATTTGTGGAGATATTGGTATATAATTTGATGTTTATTCTTTGGAAAAATATATTGCTCATCCTAACTTTCAAGAGTTTTTAATCCTTAAAATTGTAAATTTGGATTTTCATAATAACTTATTGGTGCATGTTGTATTATTATGATATAATTTTAAAAAATGTGACTTTATTCATCTGGAAAATAACACATTAAATTTGGAACTTCATAAGCAATATAATGATTTAAAGTCAGAAAAAAGAGCTTAAAAAGATCAGTAAATTAAACTACATGATACTCATTTAATGATTGTAGTAACTCCAACTTTTTTTATGGATTAAAGTAACATATAATTGTGGTAAATTCATAGATATAAATCTTACATATAGTAATAATAATCACATTTTGATCTCTTTTTGAATAATAAATTATAAAAAGATTAAGATAGTAGCTTTAAATAATATAATTACCCTACCCCATTATTCAGACTTGGACTAAAATGTCCAACTTAATGAAAATTAAAATGTTACCTTGTTATCTTAAAAATGAAGAGACTTCAAAAATCTAATAAGATACCTGGAGAAGACTCAAAACATCATGGGGATATGTTACTGAATTTTTGAAATTTTTTAGGAATATATTTGTCTATAAAGTTAATTTTTAAAATGTATCTATTGTTGAATTGATAAAAAATAAATAGGATTACAAGACTACAATAATTGTCATGAAATAACTTGTTACTTTCTGAATTTTGTTGAATATAACCTTCTTGTTAATGAGTGGGAGTGGAGATTCAAAATAGTTTTAGAAAATCAAGGAGCACAATAAATATAGTTTTCCTTGCTAGACAAATGCAACAAAAGTTTTACAAGCAAAAGTCTGATTTATACTATTTTTAATAATAAGAACAAGGCATTTGATTTAATCAGTCCAAAATGTTTGTGGTAATGTTTGAAATCAGTTGGTTGACTACAAAAGTTTTTTTAATATTATACAGCTAGTTAAGTTGATGAAATGAAAGAAAAAACTATTATTAGGCAGAATATCTGAGACATTTGATATAAAAATTAGTTCTAAACATTAATGTGTTCTGGGTATATGCACTAAGATATGAAGTAGGTTTGATAATGGACTTTTTAATTTAAAATGATTAAAACAAAAATGTTATTACCTTTGTTTCTAGATTTACGGTATCCTGATAATTATATTGTTCTGGTCAATTCAAATATGATCTAAAATAGTTATCATGTTTTGAATGCAACCTGTAAACATTTTTGTTCTAATAATTTTAGGTTCAAAAATGTGAAGCTTATCAATGAATAATGAAAAAAATCTTCAACAACTTAAGATGATTAACAATTTGAAAGTTTTTTAGGTACAAAAAAAAATGTGAGTATTGAGGTGCAACAAAGATTTAATTAACTGGATTTAAAGTTCTAATTATAAACTTATTTAAATGCACATTGATTACATGAGTAATATTCATTAAGGCTGTAGCCTCAAGCACATGTGTATAAAATGTGATCGTAGGGACCTCTACAGGTCTTTAACCACAAGCTTACTCTTTGGAAGAAAAGAGGGGAACCTTCTTTACTTCAACCTCCTTTCTATTTAAATAGGTGAAGCTGAAGCGGTTCAATCAGAGTGTGAAGCTATTCAATACTTCACTAATTAAGTCATTATTTCTTATTACACATTAATACTCGTGAAATCATTCGATTTACAATGAGTCCATGGAAAGATTTTATAGTTAGAAATCTATTATGATAATTTAAAGTTCTAATTATAAATTTATTTAAACGCACATTGATTATGTAAGTAATATTCATTAAGGCTGTAGCCTCAAGCACATGCATATAAAATGTGATCGTAGGGACCTCTACAGATCTTAAACCACAAGCTTTTCTTCCAAGTAAGCTTGTAGTTTAAGACCTGTAGATGTACCTATGATCGCATTTTAACTGGATTTAACAAGTTAAAAGATAGAATATTTAATCATTATGATATAATTATCATAATTAAATTAGTTCCATATTATGTTCTTTTATTTTTCTTAACATGATTGTAATAAATATATTAAATTCTTGGTGACGCGAAGTAAGAAAAGCTTAGCAGCAAAAACTTTTAATCTAATATGCTAAGCATGCTTTCAATATTTTTGTATTGATATCATAAACATAGCAATGAATGAATGAAATTGTGGGTGAAGTTGCATTACATGTCTATAAAGAACGATGCTAAACATAAGATAAAAGAATACTGGCATATTGCCAATAATCATAATGCTTTAAATAAAAAGGAGTCCTGTTTCGCTCTCTCTAAAAAGTGGGTAGTGTAAGTATATTTGCATACAATTTGTATACAATTTACATGATTCTTATATCATATCCTTCACCCACATATTTCACTCATTCATTGCAATGCTTATAATACCAATATAAAGATAGTGAAAGCATACTTAGCATATTAAATTTAGTTTTTGCTGTTAAGATTTTCTTACTTTGCATCACCAAGCACTTAATATATCAATTAAATTAGTTATATATAGTACTGTAACTTTTCCTATTTATTGTATGGAAGTAAGACATAAATTATTATCAATGTAATATACAGATACCAGGAAAAAAATTTTTTTTAAGGATGATGCTTTGTAAAATTCTAAAATGACAATAACAATGACATAAGATCATTTACATTTTTAAGCTTTCTGAGTATATTACTATTAAATCTATCATTCTAAAGATACATTATAATTGGATTGACAGGTAAATTGAATTAATTGTAATAAACATCTTATAAAATGGTTTGTTTGTTATGAATTTAAGCTTGATCATTGTGAAAGAGTCAAGATTCCATTTACATTATTATAAAAAAATATGTAAAAGACTGTAAAAAAGTGTGATATTTATTGCTTTCATTGGGAAGCTTGACTAAGAGTATAATACAATAAAGGCAATAGTTAGCAATATGTCAAAATCTTTTAAAAAGTAAATTTCACTGGAGAAGTTAAGAATCAATATCACAAAATCTCAAACTAAAACAGGCAAAACTCACTATACGTATTGCCACACACAGCAAGCTAGAGTACTCAATGGATGCATAAAATCCCCATCTAGCTTGCTGTGTGTGGCAATACGTATAGTGAGTTTTGTCTGTTTTAACAACAGTTATACACAAGCATAAGAAGTGATGGTCATGTAATGTTTATTGGCTTAAAATCTCAAACTGTTAAAGAATGTGGAAATATTTGCATTTCAGACTGGCGTGCAAACATTTATTGTAAAACTCAATTTATTTTTCTTCTAGAATCGAAATGCTCATATTACATTTATGATTAGCAGTTACTGACTTTATTATTCAAACCGTTTTTATTTTTTATTATCTTGTTATTTTATTAAAATGTGTGTGTGATAATAAGTAAGTCTTATAAGTATTCCTTTTATATATATATTAAGTATGATGTTTATTTATTTAAAGACATTACTTATAAAAATACTTAAGATATCTCTTTTGTACTCTGGTTCAGCACGAAATGCATCTTGGGGGTCATTTGTCTTTTATTATATCTTTATTTATATGTATTTAAAAAGAATGGGGAAGTATGGAGATGTTTATTAAATCTATAAATCAAATATTTTTCATAAATAAAATTATTTTGAACCTATTCAAAATCAAATAGTGCAATTGAAATATGGTTTAATTTTAATTATCATAACCTGAAAGTCTTAAAATGCTTAATTTTTTCCTTTATCATTTTTATACAATTATTTAAAACTAATACCATATTAAAATAAAATTATTAAAAATAAAGTTTTTTAATTAGTTTCTCAAAACTATTACAATAATGTAAACGCAAGTTCACACTAATTTATTTCCATGAAAAATTCATCCACATGGATATGTATTTCTAGAACTTTTTATTATTATAACTCTTGGACATTTATTTCACTTTTTAAGGATAAACGATGCAAAAGTCAAGTGAATACTATATACACCAAAGTGGAAAGCTAAGCATAATACTGACCAGAAGTTGGAAAGTATTCCGGAATCTTTAATCCTTGAGAACAGCAAGAGTAATACTATCAATAACTTTTTATATGACCAACTACAGATGAGATTATTTTGTAAAGATAAGAAAATCTTACATTATCTACTCAATAAGATGAAGATACTTTTTTTTACTAAAGAAAATTATATTAGTTTAACGTAAGACATTTTAACAATGAGATGAATTGATATTGTTATGAATACTCACATATATAAATGTAATTGCTTTTGCTTTTATTTATAGAATCATCCATATGCCCATCTTTATTGATTTTTTCCCCAGCCAAAGAAAGTTAATTATTAATACGACATTGATTTTTTCATTACTAATGATCTTGGTTTACTGCATTTTAAAAGCTGCTGGTCAACTGATGGTCAATAACTGACCTGAGGTCGTAGTGATAATTGTTCAATAGAAAGTCATTTTACGACATTCTAATGAAAATTCTGTATCACCAAAGAAGCAGAACTAAATAAAATTAATTGTAAACTTATATTTGGATATATATATAGGGAGGGGTGGAACAATCTTACTTTTATACTTAAATTTTATGAAAATTATTATTCAAGGAATAAAAAAAAAATCTATTGAAAATGTATCAGATATGCATATATTCATCCAGTATTTAAAAACAAATTAAAAAAATAAATAGTAAACATTAATACAAATATAGTAAACATAAAAAGGTACAAAATTATAGATTAATTAAAAAATTGATAACTGTTTTATTTTAATATTAAATCATGCTATCACATTTTCAACGTAAAGCTGTAACAACAAAAAAAAAATACATTAAATGGCTGAGCGCTTTTAAGAAGATGTACTTCTCATATTCATAGCCAGTTGGTGAAGGAGTCATCTGCTATAAAGTAAGCTTTTACCTTACACTATAGCTTCAGATCAGACCCCACAGGCTGTGTACAGAGTGGCATGCCCTCACAATGGATGCAAAGCATCATACTATGGTGAAACAAGAGCCACCATAGCTACTAGGATATCACAACCCAAGTATAGATACAATAAGGCACATACGAATCCAGAATGCACTTCAATTTTTGCACAACATCAAAAAGTGTCAGGACATGTGTTTGAACCTGCATCTGCAAAATTAGTTTGTACTGAGAGGCATGATATTAAGCAAAAGGTAAAAGAAGCTTACTTTATAGCAGAGAACTCCTTCGCCATTAATCGTAAGGATGCATGTTTTGCTATATCTAAAAGATGGTCTTAGTGACTCATTTGCATAGAATTTGCATATGGTATTTATTTATATAATGATTTCAAAGAAAGAATCATAACTGGTTATGAATATGAGAAATACATCTTCTTGAAAGCGCTCAGCCATTTAATTTAGTTTTCTATTTGTTATTACAGCTTTATGTTGGAAGTATGATAGCACGATATAATATTATCATATTGAAGACAAACGTAAAGTATAAATCTACAGTTTATTTTATTTTAGAATTTTCAAAACATTATCTATAATAAAAAAAAAAAAATCAATGTAAATCTTTTAATTTTGAAATACTATCAAATACCCTAATTTAAAATAATAAAATAATTATCAATCTTTTATTAAAGTAGAATTTTGTAATAAAAAACATTGTAAATATTTTAATTTTGAAAATTATATTTATGCTTAATTAATTGTTTAATTTTTTATCATTATAAATAAATTTTTGTTTAATTTGTTACAATTATTTTCATTTTATTCATAATTGTTTTCCACATGCTATACAAGAGACTGTATTTAGAATATCAATGAGATTCACAGGTAATATATGTAGTGGAATGACTTTCAAATATGAGAGATAACTATTAATAGTCAACAAACAATTTAATTAAAAGCTATCCCCTGATGTTTGTTAGTATAAGATCTTGGTTTATCAAAGATTAAATGTTGTTTCCTAGACAAAATAACTTTTTTATGTCCCTGTGCATTCAGTTACTGAGGCTCTAGTTCACATGAGCTTTTATAATCTGTGCAACTGCATTTCCATTTTTATCAATATATATATATATAATAATTCTGTTTCCAACTCCCTTGTTCATTTTAACCCCCTTGAGAATTGAGAAACAATAATGGAGACAAGTTTAATAGACTGGGAATCCTTAGGTATGATTTTTGTTCAAAGTAGTACCTTCACTAAAGTCAGGGAAAAACTGAATTTGGGAAGAAGTTTTAGTTTGGCAAATATTATTTAAAGCATTATTTAAAAATGTCCATACTAAGTACTGAAATAACAGAAATTGTATATCACACAGCCTGCTTAGGCTATCACTTATAATAAAATTCATTAACCTCTTCTTTTTCAAAAACTGACTGGAATGATGCTGCTTGTTCAATTCAACTTACAATGTACTATTCTAGATTCATAATATTTTAAAATAATAACTATTCCTTCAAATATTTTTATTCTAATAATAGTTTGTTTCTAAAGATAATGAATCTATATTCAAATTTTCATTTTTGTTTCTAGATATTAGGTCTAATGATGAAAAAAGCAAAACTTTGAATTCATTTACACCCTACAAAATAGATTGAGATTTTTTTAATATTACATTTATATGGTGAACAAAAAAAATGACATAAATTGAATGCACAGACATAAGTTGAGAAGAGAACAGCATTTGTAGATAAATAGAAGTAAAGATCAATCACTAAAAAACTGCAATGGGTTTGGATTTGCTGTCAAATCTAATTTAATATCGTTTAATCTTGGAATTCCTTGATCTATTAATAAATAATTAATAATATTAAAAAGTAGATTCATACAATATCTGTGTTCATTTTATTAGAACATATGTTCCAACATTATATTTAGAGAACTTAAAGAAGTATTTTTTGCTTGATAGCAATATTACATCAATACCATTAAGAAATCTAATATTCTTCTTACCGACTTCACCTTACATGTTAATACAAACAACAAATTTTGACCAAAAATTGCTTGAAATAATGTTATTGGTAATAGAATTTTATTATGCAAAAAATTATTATAAAGAAATATTGATACACCCACATTCAAAACAATACAGTTCAATACACTATATTATAGTTAAAGGTTGTTATAATGCAAGATATTAAACAAGCCCTTACAAATATAAATTGTTGCATAGATCACAAATTAGTATATTATAAGATTACAATAAGATTTGTATTAAAAAAGTAAACATTCAAGTCATATTCTCAAGAAACTTGATGTTCATTCTTTAGAAACATCTATTACTTTGTTACATTTTAGAAGTTATTAATCTCTAAAATTACTGATTTGTATTTTCAGAATTGTCGTATTATTCAGGCATGGCATTCTTTTTACAAATGTTGTGGATACAAGTGAAGCTATTCTTGAGCTCAATAAAGTTATACAGTGATTCTCTAATAATGATCTAATTATTAGTTATTTGATTAGAAAGAAATATGACATTTTTTGCTTGGCAGAATAATAAATTGGAATGTGAAAGTTCATAGTCAGTGTAGAGATTTAAAGACAGAAGTTCCATGATTGATATAAAAGACATATTGAATGGATAATCATTACAGTAAAGAAGATATAGCCCTTTGCTGGATAGGGATTGCATTAATTTTTTGTGTGGGTATGCTTTGCAAATAACCTATGGATTTGAAAAATGATATTCTATTAAATCCATCAACTGTATTATTTTATATAATGATAATGTTATTTTAAAAAGATGAATTGATATACTGCTTAATGAAGTTAAAACAATTTATTGTAATTTTAATTTATAAAAAACTGCAGCTTTTATGGATGTTATAAAATGATGTTTTAGCCTCAAAAATATTTTTTTTTTCTAGGAATAGATGGATTCATAAAGCTTTCTACCTGAATAAAAGTTGCTTGTATTTTTCCAACTTTTAAAAATAAAGAAAATATACAGAATTGCAGTAATTACCATGGAATACCAATATATCTACTTCAGTAAAAGTACTTTCAATGATTTTTCTGAATACATTGCTTCTAATACTAGTTATCAGAGTCTGAATGTGATTTTAATAAATTAAAAAGCAGCAAAGACATGATTTTTATTGCTTGGCATATATGAAAGAAGTATTGAGAACAAACAAAGAATTTATATATTGCCTTTATTGATTTGGTTAAGGTGTTTGACAATTATATAAATCTATCAGATAAATCTTGTTTTAAACAAGTTGATTGTCTGCTAAAGTTTAGCCATATTATATAGTTTCTACAGGATGGAATAAGAAAGATTCTTTTATTATTAGTGAAAAATCTAAGACATTTGCTTTAAACCCTGGTATTAAACAAGAATGTGCACCTCCAACTTCACTTTCAATTTTTATGACAGTGGTTTTTGAATATTCTTGATAAAAGTTTATGTATCAAAATTATGATTTAATACAGATTCGATATTATCAAGTCTGTATCAAATGTGATCTAAAGAATGTAGTTAATGTTAAAATCCCTTTATTAGCCAGAGATTGAATAAATTCTTCAGCAATTTTTACTTTGAATAGTTATCAATTTGAGAACGTAAGATGATTTAAACATTGTAATAATCTATTATGTAGAAAGATGGACTTAGATATGGAAGTGCTATACAAACCCTAATATGTTAATACTATTTTTATTAATCCAAAAGGTAGGATCTTTCATTACAATAAAATAATTACTGAAACTACATTAGTTTTTATACAAAGTTGTTACTTTACATAATTTATTATGTGAAAGAGAGACTTGCAACTCTTACTAATATAAAATAAAGGCATTGGAAAGATTTTATTCAAAATGTTCAGTAAAATTCTAAAAGAAGTGATATAGCAAGATCATAAGACCAATCAATATATTTTTCAGTTTCCTGAATAGATAATATTGATTTGACTATAGTAAAAGGACATTTTTATTGAATGGGATATGTGAAGTGATGAACAATATAAGACTTACTAAAAAAATAAATTATAGTAAACTTGAGAATGACTTTTACATAAGTAACATATTATGTTTACTTTATAAAAATTTTTTTAAAGACATTCTAAAGAAATGGAGTACTGATTACTTTCATTGGGAGGTTGTGGTTGAGAATAAAGTACAATGGAGATCTACAATTACATAAGGAATTGCAGTCTTATGGGGAAAAAGTTTGCTGCAAAAGTTAAAAAAACTGCATTGCAAAATATCAAAAAATAAAAATGGACCAGCATGTTTCATATGTGAATGTATTTGTGATTCACAGTTTGGTTTATATTTTTTTTCCCAAAGAAACTTTATTAAGTCACGAAAGTATGATCCACCTGTGCAGGGACCACATTCTGTCAATTGCAGCAGTAGGCCATAGAAGCTACAAAGTTACATTGATATTCTGAAACTGGGTGGTGGCTCAAAGCAACAGAACCATCTTATACAATAGATTAGGTATTACAGGTATATAAAAAATGCATGGCAAAACTCATCTCTAGTATTTGTAGTTGGACTATTTCCATGATCTAATATTAAGTATTGAAGGTCTTTAGAAAAAATTAACTTTATTTAAATATTCCAATTACATTAAACTGTTAGTAACAGCATGCAGGCTAGCATATACACAATGATTTGAAAGGTACTATTCTGCTCTCTTCTTCAGATGTTGCTGATCTTAGCAGTGACAATACTAGCATGGGAATTGAACCTGGATCCTTAGACTCTTGAATTTTAAGTTAACACTTTAACAAATTGAGTCATCTTGCTAAAGTCATTATTACTATCATCATCATCATTATTATTATCATTATTATTATTGTTTTTTGTTTTTTTATATATCAAAGCATTGACCAGGAAGCAAACCTGGGTCGGCTGCTTGTAAGGCAGCTATGCTAACCACTAGGCCAAAAATGCTTTTTTTGTTGTTGTTATTATTATTATTAAAATGCTTCACTCATTTGTAAGTTGCTGCTGCTAATAAATCTCATGTTTTCCCTTTAATTCTTGTTTCTCTGATTAGCTTTGTAATTTGTATACTGATTTTGATTTACTTGAAACAGTGTTCTGCCTCCTCCTTTATTGTTCCTTTATAAGGGATTGTTAGAGATGCCTTTCTACTGCAGTTAAGTATTTCAAATGTATTAAAACCACCAATCGCAACAGGAGGATGCATGTAAATATGACTTAGCAATTATTTTTTTGAAAATAATACAATATGTCTAAAGGAAGATAATAAAAGTAATAGATTTATTTGTATTAATAAATAACACTGACTTTATGCAGAAAATGATTGTTCAGATAAACAAATTAAAATTTAATATCCTCCCAAATTACAACATAAAGCAGACCAAAGTCAAATTTATTAGTGATATAAGGCTTTTACTAAATGTGAATATTATAAAATCTATCCATCAACTGCAACACCAATACACCACCATGAATGTTTGCCAATGCCAAACTGCACAGACAAAACACCCTGCTTAGGTTAATGTTAGACTTTGGAGGCATACACTACTATAGCATCACAAAGATGATTAAACAGTGGCTAATGAAACAATTAGCTTATGGTGCTTACACCATTAAGTTGTCCTTCCAATTGTAAATCTAATTAAAATTTCAAAATTAGGAGTTGATTACAAAATAGCTTCCCTTGACATAACTGAGCTATATGGCTCTATTAATAGGAAACATTCTATTAACCTCATTAAATCAGAACTCCTGAAAAACAAATATTCAAACTACACAAATTGACTTTATAAGAGACTATCTTAACTGGATTGGTAACAACATTATCACCATGTTTGATGGAAAACATTATTATATGACTGATGGAGGGCCTATGGGTCTACCCACAAGTAGGATTATTTGAAATATATATGATAATCACATTGAAAAACACATACTTCTAACATTATTTATACAGAATACATATATGATGTATTTATATGTGGCTTGGAATCTTTACCAGACCTGGAGGCAAAATCTCCATTATCATAGACTACAGAATGGGAAAATCACCATAGGGAATAAAGATTCCTAGATATCCAGCTACAGAGAGATAATCTCCAGCTAAACTATAAGATGCACCTCAAATCTTTAGAAATCAGAGGTTTTTCACATCCCAAATCCATCTCACATCTCTCTCACAAATATGCCAGTCTGTCATCATTTGTTTACAAAAACTACCACCTATGAAAATTCAAAAATGCTTGAAAAGTCAACACTGAGCAATACTTCAAAGAACTAACTGACATAGGCTTCAAATATAATGACTATATATAAACAGTCAAACAATTTTATATTAAGATGAAATCAAACCTCCCAAAAATGATAGATCCTGGATACTATTTCCATATATCCCATGGATAGTCAAAAACATCAATAAAACTTGTTCAAAAACATATTAAGCAAGCTACCATACTTCAACAACTAACAGATTAATAACTATTTCTTAGGACAGATTCCATATAAAACAAACTTTGACATTATTTATAAAATTAAATGCCCCAAGTAGGATGCAGAGCTATATATTATAGTGAATCATGTACAACCCTCACTATTCAGATTTCCCAACACAGATATTTTTACGGATGAGCCACAGATAATCCAGAGCATAGGTCTATCTTCCTCAAGCTCCAAAATACCATAGGCTACACATTTGGCCCCACATCTGCCAACATAGATTGCATTGAGTAAAATGACTTTAAGCAGAAGGTCAATAAGCTTGGCATTCAACAGACAACCCAAATCCCATAAATCAAAAAAAATCCTGCTTCTCCCTTTCTAAAAAATGGGCAATCTGATTTACACACATTTTAAATAATTGATTGCCTATATATACACATCAAAAACAAATCTTAAAAAAATAAAAGAATATTTAGTGGTGGTTCTAATGTGAGATATATTCACTTTTTTAATACATCATTTTTATACATATATTGAAAAAACAATTAATTATGGTAATAAAATTAATTGCTATATAATTTGTTTTTAATTAAGTATTAAGGAACTGAATTAATAAAAAGAATTTATTAGACTTTTTAAAATGATTATATCATTTACTGGAGGGGAGGTCTTCTTTAAATTATTATACATATACACACATACATATATAGACAGTACAATTTTATCACATTTATTATTTCAACTTTTGATTTATCCAGTTTCAATTATTATTAAAAATTAAATAAATGCACAATTAATTATGTATCACTTAATTTATTTATTAAATTTTTTTGACTCAAAGATGAAATGTCAATTTCTCTTTGTATTTTAAGAATATACTTTATTTACCCTATATATAAAAAGTCATATGTAAAATGAAAATGAAAGCTTATGATGCAATTCACTAAAAATCCCAGATGTAAATCTGTTAACAAGAAACCAAAATTTCTCCTATCTGATAACCCTTAGAAAAAAAAATTGCTGTTAAAAATGTCACAAAATCAGAGTGCCTGTGATAAAAATACAATAGTCTGAAAAAGTATTAGTAGATATTTATCACTTGCATGCTTCTTGTGGGTTGTTGATGGTACCACAGCATCACCTAGTGGCCGCATGATACAGTCGGAACAACTACCTATAAATGTAATTGAAATATTTTTTTATTTTAATTTCTTTAAAGTAAATGTTCTTCTAGAGTGCTTATATAAATAATAAAAATGTCAATTTTATGTAGTATATTAGATCTTGGTTTTTGCCTTTTAAAAAAAAATAATTTGAAAGAAGTAATAATAGACATTTTGTTATTGCATTCTTTAAAACTTTATTTTCTTTGACAATAAATAATTTCCTTTTAGAAACAGAAAACTTAGACATATATGTCCATCTTAATTTTTTTTTACAAAAAATCATTAGTGATGACTTTATGTAATGTGTTAAATTTAGAGAATTTAAATCTTTGATGTCATTATTTTCTAATTTTATCCAACTTTAATGTAACACTGTTGGAATTTCAAAAAACACCCTACATATACTGTATGGAAAGAAGTGTTAGAAATAAATATTTTTCCATAAGTTCCAACGAAAGAGTGTAGGTCAATGGATTTAGTTCTATGGCAGTTGCCCCCTAGTTTTAAGATAAAATTTTCATTCTATTTATATATGTATGTTAGATTTTTATTTTGAACAGAACTTGAAATAACTAGGCAATAATACATTACAATCTAGTAATAAATTTCATTATAGATGGTGGTTTTAAACTTCTTGCTAGCTATTAACATACTTTACTCTACTATGTGTAACATAAAGGAATTGAAGTCCCTTATATCATTAAAGTATAATAGTTTATTATAGAATACATAAAGTGAGTGATTGGACAAAGACATTTATTCTCTAAGACAATGTCAGCCCAGCACTCATATAAGACTGATCCAGATTGACCCATGGATCATCATTAATATATTTAAATCACATGAATAGTAAAATATAAAAAAATGGGTATCCTATGATTTACATTACTAAGAAGAATAATTAATTATGTGGATTGTATGAATTAAATATCATATTGGAGAATAATGTTATATGGGAAAAATATTTGCACTCTCAAAGTAATCAAATAGTATAAAATATTTAAACAAATAAAATAACAATTAGAACAAAAATTTACGATTATTTTCCAAGTCAATGCACTTCTCCCATTACCTCATACAATTATGAAAAGTCATTCTGGTTGATGGAATCCTTTCTTCAAAAATATAAACAATGATTCACATTGAATCATATAATATATTTTCAATCATCTATTCATTTTGTCATTTTCATATGAAAAGTTGATATAAATGATCACTTGACCATAAATATACTTCTTTTGGAGTTTATAGCAGATTCTTTTACATAAAAACTGACTATTTAAATATGGGTTTATTCTTATATGATATTCACAGTAGTTTATGTTTTTTAGCTATAATATTTCAGAATGTCTAATGATTCATTTCAGTATTCAGCAATTTCTGATTAGTTCTAGCAGGCTTTCATATTTCTGTCTGTTGATCTTAGTGCAGGGGTGGACAAATAGCAGCCCAAGGACCACACACAGCCCAATAAGAGTTTTTATGTGGCCTGCAAAGACAATCAGAAAAATCTGCCTTAAACTGAGATTTCCTTCCCATGCATCACTGAAGATTCATCTCTTATTTTCCACTAGGATGGCAACATCAATACACATACACAGTGATGATTATTGGATGTGCAGTGCTTTTCCAGTGAATCTGGTTAATTTCAATTTTGTCTTTGAATTAGCAAATATAAATATTTTAAACTTTAGTAACCCTTCGAAAAAATGTAAAATCGGTGATGAAGGTCAAGTGTTTAATGAAGAAATGGACCAACAAATATTTCTTTGGTAATACAGGAAATAAAGCAGTGTGTTTATTGTGTCATGAAAAAAAGATGTGGCCTTCTACTAACCTTCACTTCCACAAAGTGGCCCCCGATGTGACCCTCCACCAATCTCTGCAGCCCCCAAGCCAAAACAATTGGCCACACAATGCTGTTGTACACAAATGCTTTATTTTATCTAACTGACATAAATGCTTTTTGTATAATCTTTAACTATATATTAAATTTATATTACAATATATATATAAGTTTTTTTAAATTTTTTGTAACATTTTTCATTTCTTTGCTAGATAATATCAACAAAATAATATAATATAAGTATTTCTGTTATTTTGCTGAACTATATAAATAAATATATACTCTTGATATAGAAAATGACATTCCAAAAAACCTTGTGACATGTAAATTGACAAGTAAGAAATATTAAGTAAAATATTCAAATTATCAAATTCACAATTAATTGTATAAAAACTACAAATGACATAAAAGTGAAAAATATCAAAATATCATTTAACATGTCATGTCATGTTTCCTGTCAAATGAGGTAGTATAGTAATGAGTGGTGCTGATAAAACAAATCCATAAAAAATGTCTAAAAGACTTCATTCTTAATCCAATCAATAACAGAACAGATATCCGCAAGCAAGATTAAAAATCTATATACTATTCCATGTGCAATAACAGTGTTTTCAGGCATCAATGTGGCAAATTTGATTGTGGTAGTGCTAAAAATAAACATCATCATCACAAATCATTTGGTGAAGCAAAAATTTACAAAAAAAAGGTGGGAATTTACAGAAATCTTTGTAAAGATTCCTACTAACTAAAAAAAAATTAACCAAGTTCAGAATTTATAGAATCAGTGGCATGGAAAGTACGATACCTTATCCAGTAAGAAACCATGATTTCATCCAAATATATACATCTTTAGAGATAATAGATTAATTGCTGATTCAGTTGTTATCAGGAGATCAAATTAAATACAAATATATTTTAACAACAATAAAACAACAATTAAAGAGATTCAACAATTAATTAAAGCATTTTAAAACTTGAAACATAGTAGATTTTAAAATTGATGAAAAAATCTGTTTAAAATTGCTACTTATTATTATTATTCATATAAATATATATTTTTTTCAATTTAAAATGCATTCAACAATTCAAAATTAGATTCAGATTGGCATTATGTACTATACCAAAATTCTTAAACATTGAACTGATTATAAAACAATTTAAATTAGATATTATATTGATTTAAATGAAGGTATTTCTTAGTTGCAACAATCAACATGAATAAAATGTTAAGATGAGATAAAAAGATATTTCAGAATAGTCATTTTTCTAAAAAAAAAAAATAGGATTTACCTCATATATAAATTAAAAGTACAAACTTAATATTAGTGGGCTGTTAATAGTTAGGTACTTAAATGACAAAAAAAAAAAAATTAAAAATACAAATATAATTTAAACCATAATTAACTTCATATATATAACATTATATATTAAGCACTTGTTGTGCATACATATATAATCATTTTATGAATTTATTTTTTTAGCAAGCTTTTACGTTTGAAATATAAGTCAGCATTATATGTCTATGTTAAATAAGATATTTTCATAGATTTTAATTTAATAAACAATATAAATAAAGAGATTATATCTATGTAAACAAGGATAACTTCTACTTTTGATGTTGCCAAAAAACAAATCATTAATTGACTATCTTGAGGCTAAACAAGAGATCTCTAATAACTTATAGGACAGTTCTTTTGTTTCGGGCTTTAGTGAAGTTAGGTGAGAGAGATAATAGTATTATGTGATAGCAGGGATTATTCAGTCACATGTTTGAGTAGAATATAAAAAAATGTATATAGAGTTAAGTTTTTCTTGGGCCTGTTGCCATTACTTTAATTCTAGATTTGAATTATAGCTTTAAAAAAATTTGGAGTTCCGATTAGGATTAGAATATTTCTTATAAATATCCAAAATATAGTCAGATAATCAATCAATATCAATCAGTTAAGATATCTAATTGTCTGACATAGAAAGTAAAACATGAGTGGAAAACCATTCAAAACTCACTACCTACAATTAATAAGCTTAATAAATAATGCTCTTTCACTTTCTCTTTATGAGAGGCTTTGCCCTGTAATAGGCTATTTATAAGCTTTTTTTTGTACTTATACCCATTATATATATATATATAATTAATATATTAGTAGAAAATCTATGCATTTTGTTTTATTTTATTTTTTTTAAACTAGATTTTAATGGAAAGCAGTTAAAAAAATAAAAATTTTCTAATTTCCATAGGCAATAAGACTTCATTTTTCTTAACAATATTAAAAGTTAAATAATAGTACTAAAAAAAAAAAAAGAAAAGTAAAAAAAAAAAACATACAGTGGTTATTATTTTTCAGTTTTACATAACTTTTGATAAAAGATTTAATATAAGATAACTTTTGCAAAATTCAATATGGAAAAGAACAAAAAATACATATATGCAGTTATACAATATCAATTTTGAATTTTTTTTTTTCTTAAGGCAATTAATTTCGCATTAATATTTTTTTTTTTTTTACTTCAACATTACCGTTAAACTCGTAATATGATTTTGATTTATGTTTTAGGTAATACAGTTATTATTCAAAATATAAATGTGAAAATTATTTTAAGATTTATTGCCAAAAATTTTATTAAAATAATGCCGCATTTTTTTATTGGTTATGGCAACATTTTAAATTAGAATCTGTACTGAGACTAATAAATAATGATAATGGGGATGCTAAGGTTAGTATTAATATATTGTCTTCTTTTTCAAAAAACACTAGTATGACAATAATCCACCACTGAGTAGGTCAAACCGTTTAAAGTAAATAAACACTGCAAAGTGAAGTGAAATATTGACTAATGATACCTAGAAAGTTTTAAGGTTCCTCTGAAAAACATATTTTTATGAAAGGGTTTTAAATCAGATTTACTTAGAAAGAAAATTATTTCTTTAAATTTCTGGGGGCAATAAAATTTGTAAAACTACAATATTATTATGAGAACGAAAGTCACCAGCTTTCAAAAATACTCTTGCTTACATTATGGATCTTATTTCTAAAAAAAAAAAAAAAAATATAGAATAATTAATGCAATATAAAATCACATCATCAAAAATTTAAATAAAAAGTTTATTAATTTTTATTTTAAAAATATTTTTTTCTTAAAAGATTATATCAAAAGTGCCAGCTGAAATGTATATATATGAAAACATTTTTGGTTATAATCAGGCTTAGGGATTTTTTTTCTTACAGCTAATCTATAATAAATCCATTAATCATCCAATGCCTTAATAGATATCTATTGCTAAAAGCTAAAACAAGGATAGAAAAACTTTCAAGCACCCATAACCCAGAAAATGGGCAAGCAAGAAAAATAAAAGTGAAGCCAGTGGAAGATAACTTTGACATTCAGTGACCTATTTCTATTTTTTATTTTTATATATAAAGAGAGAGGGAGAGTCATTTGATAAAAAAAAACAACAACAACATATATTAGAAACTATATATTGTGACAATATATATATATTTCATGTATCATAGCATCAGCCGGGAAGCGAACCCTCTAACCCGGGACAACCGCTTGTAAGGCGGCTGTGCTGACCTCTCGACCACCAACGCTTAACAACACTATATTTTAACACCTAAATCAACAATCATAACTATACACTCTAAGAAATTTTATTGGTTTATCAAATAAAGCAAATATTGATGTTTATTACTGTTATTGTGATAAATTATAAGATTGGAAGTGATATTCATATGTTTCTGTATACTACTACCTATTAGAGCAGATTATTAAAATTATCTAAGATATCTCTTATACAGATTTTATCAATTACGTCCCAAAAATATACGTCTCTTTTTTGTGTGTGTGTTTTAGTTTTTTAAGCGCAATTGATATTTAAGTATAAAATAAACACACGCACATAAAAAAAAAATTAGAAAGAAAAATACACAGGATAAAAATATTATTAATACAATAGTAATTTTTATTACGATAGCTAAACAACTAATATTACACCTAATAAGGATAGTAACTTTTAATATTATATTTAAACACGTGCGTGTGAGTACATGGATGTTTATGTTTCAAAATATAGTAAATTTTAAAAATATATGATTGTAAAATGTCTAAATTCTTAGTGCTAAATAATTAAGCCAATAAACATCACATGACCACTACCTCTTATGCTTGTGTATAACTGTTGTTAAAACAGGCAAAACTCACTATATATATTGCCACACACAGCAAGCTAGAGTAATCAATGGATACCAGAAGGCTTGTGCATAAAATCCCCATCTAGTGCCTACTCATCCAATATCCCCAGACTAGTTTCTGGCTTATGGCCTTCATCAGTGAGGAGCCTTGGATCTGAGAGCACTGCACCTCGATCTTAGGATCTAATGCAACCCTCCAGCAAACACCTTTTATCTCCATTTAACTACAAAATTATGAGTCTTAAACTGAAAACACCTTAATGTTTTCAATCCAAGCCCATTAGCTTATATATGGGTTTGATTACTCTAGCTTGCTGTGTGTGGCATATATATAGTGAGTTTTGCCTGTTTTAATTGGGGTTATTATTAATTAAAAATGAGAACTTTAAAAATAAATAAAATAAAATCATTTGATTTAATATTTTAGTATTATAAGTAATTTTATTTGTTTGGAATTATACTCACCACATCAATCTAAAAGTTCTACTGAATATTCTTGGAAATTTTGGATTAATAGCTTGGTCTCACATTTATGAAAATGATCTGATCTCTAGCTGAATAATATAAAATTGACTTGAGGCAATTCACTCTGCATATTATTTTGATGAAAACTATTTAAAGCCTTGAATATTCTGTTAAACCTAATTCAACCTATGGATTAATATTCATTTGTATTATATCTTTGTAAATATGCCCGGAGACATTAATTGCAAGAAAATCAATTCATAATCACATGACTTAATTTAATAAGCTTGTATTACACTCATTACATAATGCAGCATAAAGACATTATAATTTATGAAAGCTATCTCTTAAAAAAGTTTAATTGCTGTGTCAATATCTGAAGGAATATGAACAAATAATTGGTAACTTGTTGAATGTTTTAGGAAATATTTCTGCTCTAAAAACTCAGCCTTCAAAATTAATTATGCCCTTATATGAATAAAGTGTGTTAAATTCATTTCAGTGAAATTTTATTATATTATAAAACCCCAAATGGTAATTTTTTTTATCTAATTGGAAATAACTAAAATGTGCCTGGATAAAATATAATTTTATGCACATCCTATGGTTAGTTAATTTATTAAATTATTTTAAGAGTATGGATTAAACAGTAAGTTTAATACCTATAAAAAGAGGTTGTTGTTATTATGATTATTACTACTAGTATACCTAAGGATGGAATAAAACATTCTTGCATTTTATCTGAAGTTAATCCTTATGTTTTAAATAAACACTGTACAATATCTTCTCCATGGAGTGTTTTATTGTTGCATCACATCCTTGATAACACACGAGTATTTATAACTTAAGTAAAAAGTATTTACTAAATATAGCATCACAATATGATTTACAATCTTTTCAGATAACTTATTGTTATTATAATTACATTTAATTTTTTTAATAATAGTTTTATAATTAATAAATTAATTGTTATATATATATTTAATTGTTATATGGGTATTTGTCATTAAATGAAATTGCCTTATTAAATATAACACACATGAAGTTTTATTAGAAGAGGTATTCATCCATTACATACACATTTATATACTTGGTGTACATATGAAAATGTTCTGATATTATTAAAATTATGAGACTACCCTGAGAGGTTGCTGAATCTAGTATATTTAAAGTTACACATAGCCATTTAAAATGGATAGTATTTGTTTATAATTAGTACTAATAAATAAAATAAATAATTCTTGATAGATATTAAGCTTAATACATAATTTTTAGGGAAAATGTTCTTCCTCTTATATATTATTAAAACTTTGTGAGTGTAGTTCTAGGGTGGCCTCCACCCAGCCTTTTTCCAGTTTATTTAGTTGTTAGTATATATATGCAATAGTAAAAAAAGATGATATGCCAGCATAATTTCAACCCCTGCAAAGGTAAATAAATAAATAACCTATGCTTGCAAAAAAGAAGAAAAAAAAGTTTACATTAATAGGATTATTTGTTAATTAGGCATTGATTACAAATATTAATGTATTTTGGACTAATTTCTTTCTATATAACTAGTAAAACACATGACCCCATCTTAGATAATAGTTTCAAATATCAAATTTATTATACACAATATGCACAACCTTACAATCCATACTTTCCCATTAGAACTAACAATGTAATTAACAAATTAGTTGGGAAATAATATGAAATCAAGAGCAAGATACATACATCAAAACAATAAATTTTTAATTCAACATAACAAGTAAAAAGTTAACCCAAAAGGCAAAACTCTTCTTACGGTAGCACCATTTAGTGGAAGCCAGAGTAGTCAATGGATGCAGGAAAGTTTGCACATAAAATCCCATCTAATGCCTACTCATCCAATGTCCCCAGACTATGTATTTAGCTAGTGGTTAATTATTATTTAGAGGCAAAGAATTCAGAACATATAAAAAGGATTTGATAACACAAAACTGGTTTCAGATGTCATACTTGATACTATATAAAGTTTTCAGTGAACACAAGACAACACTAATGCAAACATTATATAAAATGGTGCTGGACATTGTCAAACAACAACAACAATAAAATCACAAATGGAGAATTCCATATTAAAGTGTTCAAATTATTTTCATGAAATTAATTTTTGGAAAAGCCAATGAAATATGATTGTCAGAAATATTTCTATCCAGTAATGGTATCTAGAGATGTATTTCCAATATTTCTAATAGTTGTAAAAAACAGATTTTGAATGAAATAAAAAATTCTCCACTGCTTTATAAAAATTTCTCCACTGCTTTATTTTTATTTGATCAACCAATGGACATTACCAAAATCACACATTTCTTTATTTTTGCCATAATATCCTATAAATACAATTTATCCAAACCGCTTTAAACACTTTTTAGCAAAACTCTTCATTTTTTTTTAGAAGATCAAAATAAGTTTGCACTGAAGAAGACTGCAGATCAGTCGAAACATAGGTGTATGTATATGTACAAATAAAGAGTTTTGCTAAAAAGTGTTTGAAGCGGTTTGGATAAATTGTAACCAATGGACATTTTTTTTAATTCTCAGTTGTTTTTCTTTGTGAAATGTATTCATTTAAATGATATTAAAGAATTCGTTTTTATAGAGCAGTTGAAACTACTACTAAAGTTGAAGATATTATGGAAAATATATGTATTTTGAAAGTGGAGGACCACAATTGAAAAATTTCTATCAGGTTTATAAAACACCAGTCATGTGAGAATCAAAATCAGAACTTCAAATGAAATGAAAGAATCTGATATTGAATTTAAAATGCAGCAGTTTCCTTAGTATGCTTTTACCATTAAGACCTTTGCAAGATCTACCAAATTCTCTAATCAAAACTGTAAATTACATCAAATCTGGAGTCTTCCACATATATCTAATTAAAAAATTCTGAAAAAATAAGACCTTAATCACCAAGTTATTAATTTTTATATTGTTATATGATGATTGTCAAAAAGAACTTTCTTGATTATTTCTTTGACTTGAAAGATGAAATCAAGTTATTCCTTAAAATGCAAGGACAATCTGAGTATGTGGCTTATTTTAATCATGAAAATTAGAATAATTAGTTCCTTAGAGACAATTAAGACCAGATAAATAAGCCAGCCAAATATAAAATTTCAGAGAAAAGAAACAGAATTGATCATGACAGATCAGATATTTATATCCATGTTGCAAAACTGGAATTGGATAATAAATTTTGGAAAAACGTTTTTTGGTAAAGAAATCTGAATGTGAACTGAAAGAAAAGGTGATATTGAATCTCTTGGAAAAATAATTTTTAATTGTTTTTTCTGAGTTTGCAGAAATAAAAGCTGTACTGACATGAAACCCATTCTTAGCATCCTTGAATATAGCTAACATTTCTGATGAAATAAAGAATGAATTCTTGGAATTGAAGAATGATTCTTTAGCACATACTTTGCTTCATGAAAAATTGCTGATTCAGTTCTGGTCTGCTATAAATCTGTCATATCCACATGACAACAACAGTTGTCCTTTGAAGTCTAATTCCATTTTTCATCTACATAACTCTATGAGAGAAGATTTTTAATATTTCTTCATATCAAAACAAAGGCAAAATCTGAAAAAAAAATGTTGAAGATGACATGAGATGGACTTTAACAAATGCTCTGTTATGGATTTTAAACTTAGTTGCCCAAAAGTTAGTGCAATCATCTAAAAATGTTACAGCTAAATTTAAACATTTAATTGGTTGTATATATAAATATTTTAATGCTTTCTTGAACCTATTATAATGTCTACATAAAAATGTGATTAGGAAACACTACTACACAAAAATATTTGACATTCCATATAGTCACTTTATTTCAGTGTTCACAATATTTTATCAGGAAGACGACTGAGCAATTATTTTTTCCAGCTTAGTTTGAATACTGTCTTTTCAATATATCTATGTTTATAATGGTAACACATACCCACTTTTGTCCCATAATCTGAGAAAGCTCAAATTAAATAAATTTGAATGTTTTTTCATGTTCCAATAATGTCTAGGATTTTTCTTTTAGATAGTCCTCCCAAACACCAATTGACCAGCCATTTGTTTTAGCTAAAGTGAAAATGAGAATTAAAAACTGATCAAAACCTTATCTAAAATGACTAATAATTTGCTGAGAAATGCCTTTTCCTTCATTATACCTTTTTATTTAGAACTGTTGAAAAAACTTTGGTCCTTGTACTGCGATATTTTTTTAAAAAGTCGTTTTTCCTGTATACCTTGAATACATTTTGCACATAATAAGTTTATCCAATATATGCTCCTATATTACTTATAATGTATATATATAAATAAGTGCACATAGTATCGCACATCTAAATAATTGTTATTCAGTAAGTGACTGTTTTATTCTTTCTCCTGGCAGAATATAATGACTACAATTTCCAAATGCAGTTTTTTAAGACTCTTTATTTTCACCAGAAATCAATTTACTGGCAGATCCAATTTGTGTTTTGTTAAGCTTAATTCACATTCAGTTCTTTTAAACATGGGAACTATTTGCCACAATCAAATCTGTCACCATCTTTTTTCTAAGCTGGTGAGTGAAAAAATGTGAGTTCAAAGTGGTGAAAAATGTTTTTTCTAACCTTGTTGTGAAGATGCAATTTGCACATTAATAGGGAAAAAATATAAGCCATATCAAAAATTAGATAGGACATAAATCACAAATATAGCGGGGAGGGGGGCAGGTAATAAAGAAGTCAGTTAACCTCATCAATTGTTCAACATATTCAAAAGATTATAAAGTAGAGCATGAAATTAGATTCTCTAAATTATTATTTTTTTCCCTGAAATGAACGGAGCAAATCTTTTCCTTGTTAGATAATCCCTGATAGGATTTACTGAAAAATTCCAGGTAAATCAGATCTAACAGTCATTTTATCCACTCTCTCCCGCTTCTCACAAGGGAATTGTCAAACACAAATCAGCTGCTGAAAAAGGCAACGCTTTGACATTTGATCTTTTTAAATGATAAAAAATTAACTAAGAGGCAAAAAAAAAAAAAAAGATAGAAAGTAAATAAACAATTAATTCAGTGTACTGAAAATTAGGTCGTAATTTATTGAAGATATTCCTTCTTCCTGGAATAAAATATTTTGTAACTAAACATCAACAATAGCTTTCATTTGAAAATAAAAATGTTAGATAGATATTGTATTAATAAGTTTTTTCTTTCTTTTGAAGGACAAAATAAAAGCTACCAACAAAAATTGATAGAAGAAATGAATAATATTTATTATTAAAAATGTATTGAGAAAGAGATGCTTACACTTTTTACAAAATCTTATATATTTTTTAATAAACATATATTTATATATGCTTCTTTTAAAATAGTTATAATACTATTGGTCTAATTTCTTAAAACCAGCGATTTAAAAAATTAAAAAAAACTTAAATTTAATGGAATATTATGTGTGCAATATAGCAACAGTCATTTTCTTGTCTAGCACATCCATTCACGTTGACATCAAAGCAATAAAGTTTGCCAGGCTTATGGCAATATATTACTTCTGTTGAATAAAAAAAAAACAACCATTTAAAATAATTGTATAGTGTAAATTAATGATAGTTATATATAGGGTACATGAGCACAGACTTTCACACGACCCACCACTCTCCACACTATCTCATAACACTAATACACTTAAACACATAGATGTCGAAAAGATAAATAATCACCAATATAGGTATTTCATGCTAAACCAGCAATCATCAGTTGGTCCAGATTACCATCTCTACACATATATGCTTCAAGTGCTCGGATATATATTAAGATAACCAATCCTCATACTTTAATGGACAGTCTTCAATCTACTCCACACTACAACTCTTCAACCATCCATCCAATTGAAAATCTGATGATGGAATGCTCAAAGGCCACCCTAAGGCCAAGATTCTTGTCACACCCATGTTGACCTAAGGTCAATCTGACCCCTCATGTACAGGACATAATCCATTTAATACATATACAAGGAATGGGCAGACATCTCTACTATGTAATAACTGAAACACACAAACTACATATACAGATATAAGTATATAACAAGCTTGTGTGTTTCAGTTATTAATGATAGTTATAAAAGAATCAAGAATAGAATTAATTCAATCATTCTTGGGAGCTCTAATGTTTATAAGCATACTTTTATCAGCATTGTCGGTAATTCAGAGTAAAATTAATTTAACAGTCAGATATAATATGACACTTAAGTGTTATTAAATTCATAATCAATTATACAAGGCTGGAAACAGTATCTCACTTTTAAACCTTGATTTAATAATTAAATAAGATTTCATATGCAAATTTTAAATTAAATGTATATGTAAACAAAAAGAATAAGATGTTTAAAATGAGATGCTGTTCTCCAGTCTCATATAATTGATTTTGAGTTTAATAAATCTTGAGTGCCATATTCCATCGAGTTGCTAAACTAATTTCACTCTGAATTACCAGTAATGTTGAAATAGGTATGCCTATAAACATCACAGCTCCCAAGGGAGATGGATTTATTCTATTCTAGATTCTTTATTTTATTTAGAATGCTTTTAATTCATAGTCTGGGAAGAGGGTGATTTATTTCCTTGTTTATATATATAGTCATTAGAATAATGTATAGTTGTTGGAATAAAACAGGTCCCATAAAACATTCTAACCTTAAATTATAAATAAATATTATAATGCTCTGGTCTCTATATAATACCAAGAGACTGCATGTAAAAGAGGTACTTCTTTTGAATATTGGGAGTATTTACAGTTTACTATTTTTATTGATTAGTGTCTATTAACATCTAATAGGGTTTCTCTAATATGAAAATATAGTAAATATTTCAACATATTTAGATATGTAAAGAATTATCTGTTAAAAATAATTAATTTCTATATTGTACCAGAACATTATGATACATGAATTTAAACACAGTAATTTTCACCACATTAAAAAGAAAGAGGAATTTATTTAATGAAAAAAAAATTTAAATTGAATTTTGTTAAAAATAGTATATTTAAAATATAAATAAGGCATTATATGGTTTCAATTATTTGGCTTTATTAAACATTTCCAAAAGAGCAATAGAAAAGAAAATATAAACTTAAAATCCCCCCCCCCTAAAATTAAAATATTTTGCTTTAAATTAATTTTTTAATGTTAAATTTATCTCTTTTGTTAGTAGTAAACATATTAAATTTATTATAAAGATTAAGTTGTTCATTATTTTTTTTCAAGTTAAAAATTATATTAATTAAAAATGAAAGAGATAAAAGAAAAAATCTAGTGTAAAAGTTGAATTAGTTTGTGTGGGTCATGTAATGAAGAAATTTTGGCTATAAAATAGAGTTTCTTTCTTTTTTTTTTTTGACTGCTTTTATAGATTTTAAAAAATTTGTTTATTTGTTTGTGAACTTTTGATTTTTTCAAGTTAGAATGAGTTTTTAAAATCAAGGTTTAATATATTTAAATTCAATGGAATTGCTTGAAAATTGATACATAAGTAAGTTATAATGCCTAATCCATTTGAAACACTTATCTTTTCAATATGTCAATTAGTTTGATAGATATAGAACAGAGGATCAAAAAATATGAAAAACATTTAATCAGTGAACAATTATTCTTAGAATTTTCATCTAAAATAATTGTCATGAGAGGGCAATTTAGATTGTTTCCTTTTAATTTCTTTAACATTTTTATACCATTTTAAACTCTTAATGTATATATTATATTTAGTATGTGTACATAATTATATATGTATAATAAATTAATAATAGTTTTCTATTTAAATGTATTTCCATTTCTATTTTAAAACTACTTTTTTAAAAGTAAATTACAAAAATCACATTATTTAAAACAATCACAAGAAGTTATAAAAAATTCATAATTTTTTTCATTAGCATTTCTTTTTCTCAAAACAAATATTTTAAAATTAAAAAAAAAATCAATCAATTTGAATACAAAACTTAGTTACTGATTTGTTATACATATATATTATGTACACATAAAAATATAATATATACATTAAGAGTATAAAATAGAAATTCATATAATACTAAGAGTATATATATACATATATATTAACTTACTGGAAAAATATCTAATAACTTACATCTATTATAGGCATGATATTGATTTAAAGTAAAATTATATGAATTAAATAAAGTTCATTTACATTATATATGTATAAGGGGTATATATTTTAACTTGAAGCAAAAATATCTAGTGATATTTATATCAACTATAAGTCTCCAGTCAATTTAAAGTATGATATAAGTTTAAATTTTCATTTACTGTGCCAATACTAAAAACTTAAAAATAATAGAGAAAAAAAGTCTATATTAAATGCTTTTATTGACTACGCATCAAAAAAGAAATAAAATAATAATTTCTTCAACCACAATTGGAGTTTTTAGATTTAAATGAAATAAAAGCATGGTGAGGGGGTCCTGAAATTTATTATGCCAATCCCTATTTTTTATAACAAGGAATTGACTTATTTAATTTCTGGATCACCTATGCTTTTATTTCAAATTAAATCTAAAAACTTCAATTGTGGTTGAAGAAACTGTTATTTTAGTCCTTTTTAGTGCACAGTTAATAAATGTATTTGATATAATTTTTTTATCTCTATTACAGCAAAGAACCCAAACATATTAGAAGAAAAAAATTTGCTGCTTGAACTTCCTATCGAAACCATGGGTAATAATAAAAACTGAACTGAAAGCTCACTTTTCCATTAAAGAAATAGAAAATAGTAATGTGGGTAACATGTATACCAATAGGAGTGACTAAATTCAGCTTTATAAGTACTGACCATGCATTTATAACTAGAGGAAAGTTGTCCTGCTTCTAAGAATGTTTCTACCTGGTTAAAGTTTTATTAGAAAAATCTGCTGAAGAGGAGAGGAGAGAGAATGATGAAATGCTTTCCAAAAGACCAGACCTGCAGATAAATATATTATTTCATGAATGTGTACTGAAATTAACTTTGAAAGAAAATATAAATTTATTCCAAAACTAAGAAGATGGACAGCCCTTTTTATTATAATAAATCACCTGCTGTTAATCCATGGAAGCATCTATCATGACATTTAAAAAAATTGAACAAGAAATATATGTGCACACATGGCAGCAAGGCCAATAAAAATTGCAATATTACATATTTTGAATTGTGCATTTTGATGAACTCAAACATCCAGAAGACTAAGCTATTTTGTTTATTGGAATTTTTTTCATATTCATAAATGCATTATTTGTCCATGCACTGTTTTGAGATGGTTGTTTTATATATATGTGTGTACATATTTTTTAAAAATATATATTATTATTATATGTGTACAAAGAAAATGCTAATTTGTTTCTGAGAATTAGGTGGTGAGATTTGAGGAATATGTCTGCAATTTAATCTTTCTTTATAATTATTATTTTACTAAAATGTCTATCTTCTTTATTATTGGAATAATTTAAAAATGATTATAAAATTTTATAAGGTAAACAATAGCTGTATGTGTATATGGTTAATAAAAATTAATTTTCAAAAGAGCTTAAATAGCTAGTAGGTATGGATAACACTAGTGCAGGGGTCCCCAACTCTATGCCCGCAGGCACCATGGTGCCCGCAGACCATTTTACGTGTGCCCACCGCTATCCGAACATGATAAAAAATTATTTATCTGATACAAATAAATTTAATTTTTAAAATTTCTTATAAATTATTGTATTATATTGTAATCAAATTATAGGGCATACTATTCTTTTACAGCGTAAAAATATAAACGTTAATTACGTTAAAATTTTATTTTTGAACAAGAAAGTATGGATGAAGTAATAGTGGTTGATATTTTGATTATGAAGAAATTTTGAAATATGTTTTAATATTTATTATATTTGTATTGTATAGTGGGAGATTGATTCTTGAATATTTTTTTGTACATTATGTGTATTATTAACAATATCCAACTATAAATTTACATTGAAAAAGTAAATGGTACCTGCCATCTGGTTGAAAAAAATAAATGGTGCCCCCACCTGGTGGTATTATAGAATGTGCTCTTAAATGCAAAAAGGTTGGGGCCCCTGCACTAGTAAAAAAAAAATAATCATAATAACAATGAAAGTTGGTTTATCACATTAAAAATTAACCACAAAAGCATTTAAAATGGCTGGAGCACATTAATTATTAATCTTTTATCATCACATGACTAACCACTGTCAGAATAATAGTAAAAATTAAATTAAGCTCTCAGTAAATATGTAATGCAAATAGAGATAAACAGTCCAATACATTTCTTCACCCAATTGGGACAGTGTGCATTGTGTGAGTAAGACCTTTCAAGATTCTTTATCTGACTGGTATAATTTGACTGATATAATATATGGTCCATGTTCTTTGGATTCCTGAAAAGCATTACATTGACGTTCTGCTGTTTTTAAACAAATATTGGTGTTTCAGTTATCAATGTTTATAAGTATACATGCATTTGGATATTAAATTATTGTTCTTTAGGTCAGTCAAGCACAGGCATGACAAGTTGGACTTCACAACTCTAAATACCCCAAATATATTACTCTATTTTCAAAAATTAAAACTTTATTTACACATTAGAGTGGATAGAAAAGAAATCAATGATAGAATAAAATTATGTCAATAAGAAAGTTTCAATGTATACATATAAATGTAGTATGCAAGCCATGTATATAGAAAAATCAAAAGTTATATTAGATCAATAACATAGTCTCAAGAGCAGCATAAGAAAATCATTATAGTTAATTAATGCAAGTATGAGAGAAACATAAATAAATATAAATAAAATCAAAGATTACACTAATGCCTTAAGGCAGTGCATCATATGCATAATTAGCTAGGAATATAAAGTAAGTCAAACCTATGTATAAGGTTTTCCTAATTCATGTATTTTTTAGGCTTAAAACTTGAACTTTCTCCCATCCACTGTATAAATAATATATCCCATCTTTCACTTAAAAATAATCTAAACTTTAACTATGTAGATCTTTCATATATTACTCTATAACAGTAATAAATGACATATAGCCAATTGATAGATTATTGCCAAAGTGGTTTTAAATAGACAAGCAGATCAGGACTGCTAAACTACACAAATTCCAAGATTAAAAGCTAGATATAAATAAAGTGAAATTAAATAAAATTATATTTTAATTATATGATCATTACTTTTACATTATGCTTGTGCTTTATAAATTTTACCATTCGGTCTCAAAAGCAATTTTAAAATTGCAGGAGAATTTTAAAAATAAAAATACATTTTATTGCATTTTACAAAGAATATGTCCATACACTGTTATAACTATACATTCACTATTGCAAACATTGGTAAATAATGGTAATATACAAAGTTTTAATCATGCTTTGTTTTGATGCTAAGAAATAAGAATCTTGCAAAGGATTGGAGGAGGAGAATAATTTTGAACCCATTAATTTAATTGCTTAATTAAAAATATATATGAGAAATAAATGTATACCAACCAATAATTATATATATACTACATACACATATTATTTAATAACGAAGACTGCCTTTGGGTGAAATAAATTTGTTAATACAATTTTAAATTTGGTTCTGGGAATAATTAATTTCTACACATAATTATTTTTAATGCATAATTATAACAGAGTTAATTTATTATTTTTCTCATATATTATTTGCTGTTTTTTTTTTTTTTTATTAAATAACTTAGAGTAAAATAATTAGTTTTAAATTAATAAATATAAAGCTTTGTTTCATTGTCACTTGGTTTTTCTTTCTTTCATTCTTTTCTCTTTTTTGTTCTCAGAAAAAAAAAGTTTCTACTTTTTTCTTTTCATTATGTTTTTAAAATAATTTATAGAAATAGGTAAAGTGAATTATATATATAATGGAAAACAAAATAATAATAATAAAATTCTACAAATGAATTTGCACATATAAATATAAAAATTCAATTGTACTATATTTAACTTCGTTTTATATAGGTAAACAATTTTTAATAGACCCAATGAAGGGTCAAAAGAAGGTATTAATCACCAAATTTATAACTATTGAATAATGAGGTTTATTTTATCATTAAGTTAAAAAAAGATAAATATTTCTTTCCTTATCAATATTGGATAGCAAGTTAAATTAAATAAGGGCTAATTCTTTAAAAAAATAATAATTATAAGACTGATTAAAAAAAAATTTCAAGGTTTTTCCAAATCATATCCAGATTATGGGGCTAGCAAATGGGTGCTCAGGTATACCAAAAAGAACTTATGCATTGTATTCAGTTAAATTATAATTTAATATACACAAAATCTATATTTTCATATATAATCTATTTTATTTATATTCCCCTATCTCTGTGCAATCAACTTTATTTACTTATTAAATTATTTAATGGCTTATTTATATTTACTTAAATATATTTAATAAGTGAAACACACAGGCTTATTATATACCTGTGTCTATATATGTAATATATAGGGTATATGAGCACAGACTTTCACATGCCGCACCATTCTCCACACTATTTCATAACACTGATACACTTGAACACATATATGTTGAAAACATAAATAATCACCAATATATGTATTTCATGCTAAAGCAGCAATCATCAGTTAGTCCAGATTACCATCTCTACATATATATGCTATAAGTGCTCAGATATATATTAAGATAGTCAATTCTCATACTTTAATGGACAGGCTTCAATCTATTCCACACTCCAACTCTTCAGCCGTCCATCCAATTGAAAATCTGACGATGAAATGCTCAAAGGCCATTCTGAAGCTGAGATTCTTGTCACACCAATATTGACCTAAGGTCAATCTGACACCTCATGTACAGGATATAATCCATTTAATACATATACAAGGGATGGGCACTACTATGTAATAAGTGAAATACAGGCTTATTATATACCTGTGTTTATATATGTAATATATAGGGTATATGGGCACAGACTTTCTCATACAATATATGTATATGTTCAAGTGTATCAGTGTTATGAGGTAGTGTGGAGAGTGGTGGCACATGTGAAAGTCTGTGCTCCTATACCTTAAATATATTTAATTATTTATATATGCAATTTTTAGAAAAATAATAATTAAATGGTTAGTTGCTCATAAAGTCATGAGACAGTTTGCTTACCAGAAATTATAGATTAAAGTTTTAACTTTATTGAATTTTTAAAAAATTGATTTGCCATCCAATTTTCACAATAAGTTCATATTTAATAATGTTACAGCAAAAAGTTATACATTGATAAAAAATAGAAAAACTAAGGAAAAATATATAGCTAAGAAAAATAGTGATTACTATTTAAAAAAATGAAGAAAAAACAAAGAATGTCACCATCCTAAAAAAATATTACTTTATTCTTTATTCATAATTTATTTATCATAACTAAATTTTAAAATTACATTTCCATTGATAATTTCTTTGTATTCCTCACAAAATTCTGATTCCAAACATATATAATACATCTTACCTAAAATAATCCATAGCTTCAGAATTTACAAAAAAAAAAACCATAAGAATTTGTCATTTTTCTTGTACCCCAGAAGTTAAAAAATCTCAAGGCATCGATAAAAATAAAGATTCTTCCTAATGAAAGATACAAAGTAAATCATTTTGAGAAGATAGATATGTATTTTTAATCATAGCCATTGGCTTCTTATCTAACCAAACTAAAAATTGAAGGTCACTGTCTTTATCAATGATTAAAAAAGTCTCCTCTCTTCATTTTATTTTTTGAGTACACACCAATGATGCTATTTTGTTATATTTATTGCCCTACAGTGATATAATTCATTTTCATAGAGTTCATTTGCTAGCTGTAGAATGGAAAATGATATGATGCAAGACCTGGCAAAACTAGGTAAGAATCTGGATTTGATTTTTTGCCTGCATACAATTCCATATGGCATACATAACTATTGTGGCTATCACTATAACCTCACCACTTGAAATCTCCCTTTATTGGTTTTAAGAGTTTATATTGTTACATAGTACTATATCCAATGAATTGTGTGATTGCTCCATCAACTGCAATCTTTCTGTGCATCTGATAATCTAATTTTAACAATGTAGTCAAAATCATTACTTTTTATAAAAACACAGACATCCTAGTATAAGCACACTAATACAAATACAGCCATTCAAAGGAATTATGAATTTTTTGAGAATCATTATGTCTATAAAATGTTTATCTCTAACTTGGATCAGAGCCTCAAAATTACATTGTACATAATCAGCTAATTTTAAAGATGTAGTCAAAATCATCACTTGTAAGACAAACACAGACACACTAATACAAACATACTAATAAATTATACTTATTACTGATAATTACTTTCATCAAATAATACCCTTTTAAAATAATAATAATCAAATAATAAAAAAAATATAAAATTGAATATTTAAGTTATTATGACTGTGTTTGGGATGAAGGCCTTGATATTGCAAAATTTTTGAAGCATATTGAATCCACTTGAAAATTAAATTTTTCTCACCAAAAATGTATGCCTTGTTTTCTCTGTACAATGTAATATATTAAAAAAAATTCAATGGACTTATTAATAAAAAAATTGATAAAAAAATCAAAATTTTTTATCTGATTATAACATGATGTACATCATTTGTAAAAGGAAATTAAACCATAGACAATGACAGTTTTGGGACATGCATAGTTCATTCAGTTTTCCTGCAGTTTTAAAATGAAAGCAAAGAAATTTTATAATTTCAAATAATGTGCACAGCAATCATGCTAAACATTGTGAAGTCATTAATTGAGGAAGTTTTAGCCCTTGAGTCTATGATTTTATTACTGTACTAAAATACACAGAATTATTATTTATTTAAAAGATGGAACCTCCCTGTAATTAACATACATCTGCATGAAAAAATCAAATATTTCTACTTGAAAGTCAGATTTTATTATATAATAAATTAATTCCTAATTAATGTCAAAGACAGCAATATATATATTTAAAAAAAAGAAAGATAGCTTGGAATTTAAAAAATAAACTGTAACATCTTTTCACAATATTTAGATGACTGTCAAATGTCTATAATAATCTTAATGATACAAGAATTCTTTATTAAAATATTAATAACATATTTTTTTCAGTTTGTTTAAATTTTGCAATATATAATTATTAAATTAAAATAGTAATATACTTGTAAAAATCCAAAATTTAAATAAAACAAAATAAAGAAAAACAGATAATATCAACAACTGTGACATTATCAGATATGCTAAAGTGTAATATATATATATATTGTAACCTAGTGTTATAAACACTTGGTCTATTTAGCATCGTTTCCACAGGAAAACAATGCTATCTTTTTATAGAAAATAAAGAAATAAAATAGTAATAATATTAAGTGATTAATAAAGTATTCTAGTTACTCACTTTAACGTATTTTAAGCAAATAACTAATAAATTTAGTAATTTAATGTCATTTTGAAAAAGAGCATAAATAATTCAATTAAAAAATATTAACCATAAGAGCAATTTAATATAGTATAAAAGCATATTATAAACAGTAATTGATTTAGATGGACAGAGGGGGGAGAAATGAGTATCTTATCATAACACAATAGCTTCTGGTAATTTTTTAAATTAGTTAGATAATAGTGTATACAGAATTATACATCACTAATAAACATTGTCAATTAAATGTATTTATTATTTTTCATTATTTGTTAAATTACTCTGTAATTCATTTAAACCAGACAGAAAACTATAACTGTAATAAGTTTTTTTTTTTCCCTTTCTTTTGTTTATGTATAATTAAATGATTTTTTCTCTGTAAGAGGTCACTAAAAAAAAAAAACAAGACCGCCAAAAACTGGAGAAAAGTTTAGTCTGCTATTAGTTTTTCAAGAAGGAGTCAGTACTGAAATTCGGTAACAAATTTTTTATATTTTTTTATTGCAGAAATAAATATCAGTCCAATAAATGTTTGATAATATCATGTTTGGCTAATCTTAATTGATAGGATATTCTGTTTTTCTATGACCATCTACCTATTATAAAGCTTTTATACTCAAAATTATACTATCGTATGTTAAAGTTCAAAATGACCGTATTGACTACAGCAATCACGGAAAATATCATTATGTTGAAAATTAGGAATATAAATAATTTCCAGGAAATAAATAATTATTTGTTAACTTTACCTATTTAATTATCTTTTCTGGTATAAAAGAAAATTTATAATTTAAAAGAATATTATAAAAGCCAAGAAAGTTAACTATAAAATTTCCGCTCTTTTTAACAACATTGTCTGCATTTAAAAATAATGTAAGCTCCCCACATTATAATATATTTTATTCAATGAAAATTATCAGAAATAATATAATGATAAAGGATATTTACTTATGACCTATATATTTTTTAAAAGAAAATATAAATTTTCTCAAGGCAAATATTAAAAATTTGTAGTCTATTCGGAAAATTCATTATTAAAGAAGACTATAATTCATAGAGTAGGAATAAAAATACCAACATAAGTGACTTAATTATAACCCTAAAATAATATGTTATATTATACCTCAACTGGAATCATTAAAACTTTTTATTTATACGTAAGTCAGCCAGTCCTTATAATAATAATAGTTGTAAAAATCCCTTAGTTTTATTCTTAAGCCAGCTAGCTAAATAAAAATGGTACGTTGCCAATATTAAAAAGAAAAGAATTGTATATATGTGATCGTCAAGCGTCAAAATATTCGTCATGTTAAGTTATGTATTGTCTTTCTTGGATCCCAAAAATTATATAAGTTAATTCAAAGAAGAATTAATACCCAACGCTGATATGATTTCTTTGCTTGAATTATTAAATGACCAGAATGGATCAACTTTATAGAAATGATATAATAAAATGTGTTTCTTGTTTTAAATTTTTGTTCGTGAACTACGAAAGGATCAAGTTCTTCATCTAAATAAGTTGCCCATCGGAAAAATGTTTCTAGTAAAATAATAAACACTTGTTAAGTAATTTTTTTTTTTTATTTGAAAAATTATGTATATTTTTTTTATCAACAGGTTAAAAGATGTATATTCAAGTAGTATTTAAATGACCTTGTAATCATAAAGGTATGTTTTCCTTTAATTATTCTAGGTTAAATTTATATTTGACATGGAAAATATTTTATAAAATGTGTTTACTTATGATAGGCAATTATGGGTATAAATTTATATGTTAAATGCGTAAAAGTAGAAAAGTTCAGATACTTAATAGATAAAATATCTAGTTAAAATTATCAGAAGTAATTAAAAAGAAGTGCTATACAGAATATTACTTATTTAAAGTTAAAAACAAATTTATACTATGTTAATTGCGGAATTTATTCCCAATTATTTTTATTTATTAATGCATTCACTTAATTTAGTTCAGAATACTATATTACCAATTCCTTGTTGAATGTTTCTTTGGCAAAGGTGAAAATTATTATGTTTATTTTGTGTTATCCATTGATTTCGGACATTGATTTAAGTATACCCCGGAATATAAATTTTGTGTAATTAGTGTATTTGCTTGTCTTGCCCGAATAGCATCAGTATATGATTAATATTCACATTAGTAACAATTGTATGTATTTATTTTGAGGGATGGAAAATAATCTCCCCAAAAGCTTTATTTTCCATGAGGGAATAACTAAATCTAGAATTCGGGTATTATAACCCTAATGATCGCTTCTCAGAGTTAGGACGATCAGCCATTTATACCGTATTTAGTTTATTTCGTTCGTTAAAATCCCATGAGAGGATCATAATTGGTGTGTGCTCCCATTATGCCCAAGAAAGAGGCGAGGACCCACCAAAATATTTAATATAGTAGTTAACTCTACATATCTACGGTATTATTCCCTTTTCCTCATGAGAAAATAGAGATAATTCCACCATGGAAGGTGTAGAATATTGTGTTTTATTTAAAAGTTATGGCAAGATAACGGGTATACTGGAGGTAAATTCCTTACGATCCATTTAGTAAAAATAGAGTGCTAGTATATGATCAATGTCTGGACTGTGCGACGGAATAGTGCGGGTAATCCACACATAAGTCAATGGAGAGAATAAGTTTAAAATTGCGTGATTTAGAAATTTTTATTTGCCAAAGGAGGGTTCAAATACTAAGTTTAATTCAGGTTAATTATTAAGTAGCACTTACAATATAACTTATACGGAGAAGAACAGTGTGTATAACAACTTCAGTTGTTATTCAGGTAAACATTAAAAATAATAAGTGTAACTTCTGGTAAATAACCCATAAATTATAATGAGTTATCTAAATAAAAAACTATCATTTAGTTAAAGATATAATTATAATAATCATTTGTACATTCCTAGAATCCAATTATTTTTATTTTAAAAAAATAGTCAGAATAAAGTTAAGCGTCATATAAGATACACTAAACGATAAGTTATGTATGACAATAATATTTAATTTGTTATATTTAATCTGAGTCAATGTATAAGAAGATGAAGAAGTAGTTGAATCTAAGTCTAAAAGCATAGACAAATTACTATTAATTATTATTTTGTTTTATCCATATGGGATCAACTAAAGTGTATATTTTTGTTTATTATGTTAATCCTAAGGGATTGTTTTTGTTAAATTGTAAGAATAAATTAGAATATTGTTGAAATTTAATAATAAATATAGTCTTATTAAAAGCTGTTTTGAGTCATTTTTCTTGTGTGCTAAATAAGAGTGTATCTGCATAATACTTGCAATACTTTCTTGAGTCCAACATTATTTATGAAATCTCAAATTCAATATACCAGATAGACAATTTTCAGCAGATCAGAATAGTTCATTATATTTTTAATTTAATAAGAATTATTTGTGGAATTGAAACTTCAGACCAAAACATTTTATTTTATGTATGGGTAAAATCATTTTATTCCCAAAACTAGTAGGTTTTGATTGCACATTGTTCCATACACATGTAAGTGAAGTGTCTAAGTCTTAAATCTTAGTTTAATTATTGTGTTGTCATGGGTGATGGAAGGACACAAAAGCACCCTTGTCTTTTCACCATTCCGACTGAGATTCTGGATTATAAATTGGCAGTATTATTCAAAATTATGCGTTGTTATTGAATAAGGTTATCATCTTGTTAAATATTATAATAGTTGATATGTGGATGAAGACACCTGGAATTTAAATAAGTTAAATGTTTTCTATAGCCAACCAGAATGTCAGTTCTATTGGACAACATAATACTGCCGAGCATTTTAGTAAATATAACAGAGAACCCTGAGATTAGTGTCAGTATTATAAGTGCTCTTAAAGAAAGAATTGATTCAGTATGATCAATATTACAAGTGTGGCATGGCTAAAGAGATTGAAACTTCTGATTGTATAATAATAATAAAATATTAAGATCATATTGGCAAAGTGCTGAATGTTTTAATTTAGTCAGTGATATTAACAATGAAATAAAATCATCATCATCATTGTCCAACAGTGCAAGTACTTATAGCTCAGAGAATGTGTTTTAGATAGAGAGAGAATGTTAGTTTATTCTAAATTGTTTTATTAGATCTATTTTATTAATGATAATTATTTTTTTTTTATTCTATCTCTGTCTGAACTGCATATCTCTGTAGCTGAATTATATAACTAACCTAACGAAGAGCTATATTAAATATAAAAATTATCTTGGATGAGTAATATAGAGGGTTTGGCTACCCGTCCTATATGGAAGCGTCCGAGTTCGCTTTAATAGATAACGTCTACTGATGTTACTAGGAATGGCCCGTACGTACGTTGTTATTTTGATAGATAACGTCTTCGTTTTCTTGGGTTAGAATATACACCCACAGGACATACATATGCACATTTTTATTACACACTAATTGCAAAATAAGAATAAGAAATCCTAGAATTCCATAAAAAAATCCCACACTTTCAAAGATGTCAATGTCCCAGAACAAACAAGGTACTAAAAATATATAAAATAAAACAAAGCGACACATTTTTTTTTAGCTTATCAACTAGGCCAGTTGTTATTGGTAAGTAGTTTTTATTGTATTGTAGTCATTATTAAACTTTAATAACACTTTCTGTGGAAATTTGATCTTCTGATTCATGAATTTAATTATAGTTCATTTTCTAAACCAAATTTTTAAAGAGAATCAATCTTTAACTCACATGTACGCACACATACATATATGATGTTATATATAGCATACTATATATATATACTCATTAATCAACCAGTAAGAATCATAATTCACAGGCTTAATGCTTATACATACCCTAAATATATATATTGTAAATTTTAAATAATTATCTATAAGCAAATTTCATAATTAATTATGTATTGAAAAAAAAATGTTGTTAGTCAGTTATTTATAAGTATAGATGATCCTTCAGCTAAATGCTCCTATTTTCTTTTCTTCTTGAATTGAAGCTTCAATACTGTTAGTTGACTACAATAATTAAAAACTTAAACTTTATATAGAAATATATTACATGAGTTGTGTGCATATCGCGAATACAATTTAATTTTAAAAAGTCAAATATTTTTGCCAATAGAAACTAATTCAGTTATGTCTGTCTTTTGAATTCTTGTCATCACAGATTACTGTGTATCAAGTAATTAAATAGACATTAGATACATGGTAAGCTTGCTCAGCTATTAGAAAGATCAATCTTGTAGCAGACAGCAGTCTTCCCCAGAAGGAAAACAAATAGTAGAAAAATGTTGCCTAACATTTTCAAAAGAAGAAAGATTTTTGATTAATTTTTGACTATTTAATAAACTGCTTGAAAGAAAATATAAAAACAAAGTCTGCAGAAAATTTTAATTAACAATATAAAATAACATACAACGATAATTTAAAAATAAATTCAATTTACTATATGTTTCTGTGGAAAATGAGATATGTTATTTACTTACTGCCCCATAAACACAGTTTTAACAACTATAGTTTTGGTTAGTTATGAAAGTAATTAATTAAAAAAAAAATGTAAATTTTAATTCATATATATGAAAGTAATTAATTAAAAAAAATTGTAAATTTTAGTTCATATATTTGATAAACATTCCCACACGCACGATCGCCATCAGAATCATCTCTCAAATCATTCCCTTGATTTAGCACAGTAAGTCACGTAAGCGCACTTTCTTTCTAAATGCGTGACTATTCTGTCATGGGTGTGTGTAAATACATTAATTGTTTTGGTAATAAAAGAAAACAGATCTACTCCCATAAGCTATGAAAATATAAATGTATACATATGTTTTATTGTTAGAAAAATCAGAATAAAATAGTACACAATTTTAAATAAGATTTGATTATTCTAAGAATAATGATATAGCAAAAATAATAGCTGGAACTTACATTTAAATAAGTAGACAACAGAGAGCAACTCATTAATAAACTTTAGCAAATAATGACAAATATTCGAATAACCACACACTAAATATATACAAATGAAACAAAGCATACTATCTTCCATATAGAACATATGTTTATAAATAAACAAATTTGGACATATGTAAACTCCAATCATAATACTTGAAACATTCATTATTGATTGCCATATCATATGAAAAAAATTAACCAACTGTTTTACAATATTAAAAAATTTTAGGATTATCTTTCATCAGCTGCCTAGAACAGTGGTTGCCAATCCCAGTGGTCAATGATAAAATTTTGGGGGCATAGAAAAATCTGGACATTATTTGCATTTTTTATATTTTATCAATAATAAAACAAAAATAATATTCTAAGAAATTCTTATATTCTGAATAACAATTTTTATCTTCATATTGCATTAAATTCATAAAAAGTACTGGGGAGGGTAAACAAGAGAGATGCAATAATATTGAAGCAGCTTCAGTATTGTTGTGACCATTAAAACAATCATTCACTTTGTGAATACCATTTCTCATCCCATTGTTTTACTTGTTTATTTCTCAGATGCTCCTTTTAGGTAAGTATGACCATAACTGTGTATTTTGTTTAACTGCTATATTTAATGGCATGAAATAGTTTAACTATGTTATCTCATTTTATGTTTGGTTTTAGATTCTAATGAAATAAACTCATAATGAATGAAAAAAAGTAAAGGAATATGTTGTATTTCTTTAATTATACAAAGAATAATGTAACTAATGATAATAGTAACACTAGTAATATGTATACTTCACTTAATCATGAGATGAACAATGAATCAGTGTCCCAGCCCTTGTGAGGCACCATTAGGAAGAGCATTCAAACTGGAGGTGGAGAAAAAAAACTCAATTCAAGAAAACATGATTCGACTACATCAACCTGGTAGTGGGCTAGATCCATGATCACTTTGTGTTGTGCATTCTGAGAGTTTATCCAATGATGCCAAGAAAGGTTCAAAACTCAGAAAACACTTGCAATCAAAACTCTCAGATTTAGTTAAGAAACCACTGAATATTTTCAAAAAATGTGTGAAAATATGCAAAAGCAAATAATTGCTTTGTGAAGACCTTATTAAAGGCTTCTTACCTGATAGCAATTCAGATTGCAAAAAATAAAAAATCATATACAATTGGAGCAGAATTAATTAAGCTTTGCAAGTTACAAGCCTGTGATGAAATTTTAGGAAAGCAGCTTGTCCAGAAACTCAAAGTAATTCCTATGTCTACTAATACTGTCAAGCACAGAATTGAAGACATGGCTAAAGATATTGAAAATCAAATTATAAAAATAGTAAAAAAAATCATCAATTTATTCAATTCAACTTGACAAATCGATGAACTTAAGTAATAAGGTACTTTTCTTTGCTTTGCGAGGGTTGAGGGTAACGAAGAAAAAAACTACTTTTTTGCTCCACTTGCCAGGTAAAACAACTAGCTCTGAGATTTTAGTACTTATTTCCTGGAATATGAAATTGAATAGAAAAAATGTATTGGAAGTGCCACAAACATGACTGGACATCTTTCAGAAATTGTTGCAATGCTAAAAAATGTTAGTCACCCAGACATTTTGTCTACTCACTGCATTATACATTATGAGCAACTTATGACGAAAAAAATATCCCCAGAACTACACAAAGTATTATCAGATCTTATTAAAAATTATAAATGAAATTCAGCACAAATTGCTCAATTCTCAAATATCCGAGGCATTTTGTGAAGAGGTTCTCAGTCTATTTACATTTTTCTTCATCCTGAGGTGAGATGGTTGTCAAAGGGCAAAATACTAACCCAACTGTGTGAAGAAATCGAATTATTTTTCCAGTAGCAATATAATTCAAAATTTCAAGAACTCTTACCTGATGATGAGTGAGTAGCGAAGCTCACATATCTGGCAAATATTTTTTTTTGCTAATTAATGAACTAAACATATCCTTGCAAGGACAACTTAAGAACATAATCTCTTATGAGATAAAATGGATGATTTTCAAGAGAAAATATAACTGTGGCAAATGCAGTTGACTGAAGATCTGTAAATGTTTTCAAATGTTGATGAATATATGATAGAGAGCACTTACAATCACTCACATAATCTTCTGATTATTATTATCCAAAAAAAAAAAGATCCCAGACATTGCAATATGTGGACACTAGATATATTTGCAGCAAACACTGAAGATAGGAATTTAAGCATGAATGAAAAAGAAAGTCTATCATCTGACAGGAGTCTTAAAGATAAATTCCCATCATCCTTATCAAGACTTCATTTTTGGCTCTCCATAAAATGTAAATACCCATTTCTGAAAAAAAAAAGCAATGGAAATTTGATTCAATTTTCACTTGTCACAGCAATTAAAATTCAGTACCAGTCTCTGTTTGAAACAATATGGCTTTCCATCTTGCAGTAACATCACTGGTGCCAAAAATCCATAAACCCCTTTCAAACAAGCAGAATAAACATCACACTAAAAATGTGTAATAGTTAAACAAGCTTTAATTATTTTGTAATAATTTAAACTAATTTTAGTAATTTTGTTACAATTAAACAATCTTTAAAGATTTTGTTATGATGAAATCCGCATTTACAATTTCGTTATAATTAAATAAACATTTATAATTTTGTTATATTAAATAGGTGCATTTCATATTAATAAAATGGATGAACACTCATCATTATTTTACAAATGTATTTATCTTTTTTTTTAAAAAAAAAAATCATACTAGTGGTCCATGGGTTTAAAATTATGAATTTAGTGGTCCATGAGGTTCAAAAGGTTTGTGACTGCTGGCCTAGAACATTAACAGTCTTCTACATAATATAACAACCAATCTTTTTATAATAAAGTTAAAGTGATTAGCTTGATATTATTAATATTAGCAATGATTATTGCAAGTGTATTTTATGAATCAGCCAATTTCAATATAGGTAAACATTAAATAAGGCCCAAATCAAATAAAACTATTTTCAATAATTAAGCATTGATTAGAAACCAAATATAAATATGGTTAGTTTTTTACATAGTATATGTTTGAACAACAAATGTTTCAAAATTGGAGTTTATATTAATCCAAGTTTGTTTTATCAAATATTTCTATAATTGTATTAATCTATTAAATCACATAGTTAGATAGGCAAAATAAGAGTCAAAGATCACATGATCATCTCTCTTAAGCTTGTAAGTTATAAACAATGAGAATTGTCGATTCCTCTACAAGCTTTGTGATAAATGCTTAGCCAGAGACAGCACTTAAAATTTCTGTCAGGAAACCCCCCCCCCCCAAATCTCTGACATAGTTAGATGTTTGGTTTATTAATAAACATATGATCCTGTTATGGATAATATTAATCATACCAAATAAAAAAGTAGATATTTGTTAAAAGATGAAATTTTAACTTCCTAATTTGCACAGTGATAACTGTGCACTCTGCTACAATTGATCACAAAACACTACATTCACTTCATATAATTGCTTCTTATAGTGAACAAGAAATATAGTTAAAGTTACAGGCAGTAATTTAGATATTATATATTTTTTGTTAAATATTATAAAAATTTTCATTAAAAGCAAAAAAGAAACAAGAAAAAAATTAGTAACTTTTTTTTCCTTAATGTGCTCAATGAAATTTAGCAACATTGTTGCAAATTTTGAGGTGTTTGAACATTATAATGGTACTATGCTTTGGCATATCTTTACTATTTTTCAGTCATCTATAACATTAGTCTGCCAATTCACATTTTTGTACATAGAAATCAAAACAAAAACTATTAATTAAAAAAAATCTGAAGATGTTAGTATTGTACAGACTCATGCAAATATTGTGCAAATTTTAGATGCAAAAGACAGTTCATAATGCACTGATTGATTGTGTCATAATAGAAAAAACTAACAACATCACTGATTGGTAGATTATTTGGCATGAAGCAATACTGAATATGCTCCATTTTTTTAGTATTTTAGAGAGAAAAATAATAGTTTTCATTAATTTATTTATATATTTAAGATTATTCATGGAACACATTTGTAAAATACTTATTTTAAATCAAAGAAAAAATGTGATTTCAATTAGATTTTATTTTATAATGTTTATTTTTAAAAAGGCAAGTCATAAAAAACTTAATTATGATAAAGTGAAAGCTATTTTTACTGCCTAACAATATTTGTTTACATAAACACTGGTGAAGAAAGTTTTGTGAAATTTTGATATTAACCTCTCCAGATAACAATTTTCTTATTGGCCATATTGAACCAAACTTTGATTGTTCTTATTCATCAGATTGAGTAAAACTCAATTGTTTTTATTCATCACTTAATTTTTATTCATAAAAAATATTAACGTAAATAATAATGATTGTTTAATTTTAGCTTCATAAAATTGAATTATTACATACAAATTGCTCAAATATAAGGAAAAAATCCTAATTATAAAAAAATTAAAAAAATTGCCTGCAATAAAACAAAAGAATTATTTTTCACCCAATTACAACATGTAGTCACCATTAATTCTCTTGACTTGGAAGTAGAAATACTGATCATTCATTTTTCTTATTTTTTCTTCTTCTAAAATTAAATATTTATAAATATGAAAATTATAAAAATATGTTTTCCACTTGCCATCACTGAATGTCATTGATTTATGAACAGAAGTCAAATGTTATTCATTTCTTTTATTTTTCTTCTAAAAATTAAATATTTTTCAATACACATCTATATTTAAGTAAAGAATTAATCAATATATTGTAAAAAAAAAAATTAATTATAAATATAAATAATTATGGAAAATGTATTTTTGCATGATTAAAATTTATTTATTATGAAAGATTAAAATATTTTGAATATGATTTCTGACATTGACAATAAAAAAATGCTACTGAACAATGGTGTGGATTAACAGTCAGCTTTTTCAAGCATCATATAAGGTAAAAGGGAATGGATTGTTGGCTCTTTGTAATACCATATATGGCAACTGAAATTCAATTTTTTGGCTAAAATATTGCCATCTGCATTTTTTTTTTAAAAAAAAAATAGAAATATATATTAAACTCAGTTTTTATGATAAAATGAGCATAACATGAAGAAAGTATTTTACCAAAAATGGCTGAGAAATGGTACATTAAGTAAATTTATGGTTCTAAACTGAAATTAATATAACAAAGGATAATAAGCTTAATTTTAAATTTTAAGACATATTTTCATTCTTTTATGATGACTTGACTAAAATTTATTTTTATTTTAAAAATGCAATTCAAATAGTTCAGTCAATAACTTTTATGATTTGTCAAGATTGTGATCCAAAACAAAAAGAGGAAATGCAACTAGCTTTTTAATATATAGATTCATTTGCACCTGGAATTGCTGCTAATGTTACTTTCAAACTAATTATGGCCCATTATTTTCTACTTCATTCTTTTTATGCACACTCTTTGATAGATAATTAGCTGCCAAACAATGAATTAAAAAAGTGAAACTGTTCTAAACCAAGTTTTTACGTTATCTCATTTCCTATTTATTAATTGTAACTTTTTAAATTCAGAAACTCAATAGTTTTTTAATCCAGCTTAATAATGATCATCTATTACATTCATTAATTACTTTTTTTTTCATTTTGGAAGAATTATTAATTAATGTTGTGAACCAAAAACTTCAACATTTTTTTTTTTCCAAAGTAAATTATTACCATTTTTCTTTCTTACAATGCCAAAATTATCAATAAATATTTTACTTATAAATAAAATAGAAAATCATATACCATTACAATGCCAGCCAAAAAACAAACTTTTAATAAAATTCTCTCACCACCATGGTTTCCAACTGTTAACAAATAGATCTTCACAAATAAAATTCATTTAGATACAAAAAACATCCGCACACACATAAATATATATAAACAAAATAAACTTAGCATAATTTACTTCAAAAACCAACCACTTTCAACATCAAAGGATGACACCATAAAATTGATGGCTTCAGATTCAAGAAGATTTATCATCAGTGTTTCTTTGACTTTTAATATTCTTTTTAATTAATTTTTCTGAGAGATAATTTCTGGATTGTCAATTAATATTTTAGAACATGTATTCAGTTTATGAATGTACAAAGCTGAATTATGATACCTATATTTATCTCTTTCAATAAGACTTACTTTACACTAACCTAAATAAATTTTACAACTAAAAGGAATCTCATGAACAATACCATGAATAAATTTGCTATTAATTGACAGTCTTGAACTAATTAATAATATATTTAAATCAAGACCTTTCTTCCAGGACATTTTCATACCTCTCAATAAATGACTATTCTTATAAACAAATCAATAAATTGATGACTTGAATGGTAAAGAAATAAACATCTGTTACTAATACAAAATTTAATTATTAGTGAGAATAAAAAAAATCATTTCTTTACCATTCAAGTTATCAATTTATAGATTGGTTTATAAAAAAAAGTAATTTATTGAGAGATATAAAAATAGCTTGGAAGAAAAATCTTGAGTGAAATTCATTATTAATTGATAGCAAATCTATTCCTGGTGTAGCTTACAAGATTCCCTGTAATTATTGTAAAATGTATATAGATCAAACCAAATTAAGACTTAATTAAATGTTTAAAGTATAAATAAATAGAATTAAATATAGGTATCATAATTCAGCTTTGAACATTCATAAACTGAATACAGGTCCTAAAATATTATTTGATAATGATAAAAAAATGACTTAAAAAGAAGATTAAGTGTTTAAGAAATACTGATGATAAATCTTCTTGAGTATGAGGCCATCAACATTATGAGGGCATCCTTTGATATTAAAGTAGGTTTTTGAAATAAATTATGGGGATATTATATATGTTGTTTGTATCAATTTGAATTTCACTTGAGAATATCTATTTCTTAATAGATGAAATCATGGTCATGAGAGAATTTTTAGTAAATTTTATTTTTTGGCTAATACTGTAATGTTATATGATTTTTTTTACTTATTTATCATTACAATTACAGCATTAGGCAGTATAATGTAGTGAGTAGATTTTCTACTTTAAAAAAAAAATAAAAACAATTAAATTGCTTTAAGTTAACACACATAATGAATAGATTTTTTTCTCTTTTTAATCATTTATGACATATTCATATAAAAATCTATTTATTATAATTTATTTATCATATTTCATCAAAGGAAAAAATACCAATAAATTCATTAAAACTTAAGAATTATTTATAATTCCTCTTAATTATACTATTTTACAAAAAAGTGGCATAATATATGTAAATACTACACAAGTACAGGGTAATATAGTAACTAATTTATGTTGTCAACAAATTATGAACTATTGTTCACTAATTTATATCATCAATTAGTGGCCTTTAATCATACATAGTAAATTAGAACCCTGCTAAACTTTCAATACTTTTAAAAATTTTCAAATTCGTTTCCACATCTTCCCTCATTGTTTCCCATTGTTTTGAAAGTTAGTATGATAATGAAAAGTGAATCTGAAGGTTTATTTTTATTTTTACAAGTTCCATTAAGTAATTTTTGATAATAATTTTATTTATATTAATAAAGATACTAGATCTAAAAAAAAAAAAACAAATGTAAAAGAAATTTACAATATTAACTTATTAAATTCATGACATTCCTTCCTAAACCTCTTTAAAAAAAATCAGAAGTACAATAAAAATCATATTTGTAAACTACTATTTTAAATACATCTGTGATTTTTAGTTCTTTTGTTTTAAATTAAAATGTTTTATAGGTGAGGTGTATGTCCTTGTAGTATTAATAAATAGAAATTCATATACTACTACAATACTAGCAAAACAACAAAATTTTACTAAATTCTTACACAACCATGGTTTCATGTATTAACTAATAGACCTTCTCAAGTGAAGTTCAGCTAAACATCCAACATATATATACATAACAAAATAGTATTTGCATCATTCATTTCATCAACCAACTTCCTTTCACACCAAAAGATGTATCTTCATAAGATTTACGACGTCAGATTCAAATATTTTATTATCAAAGTTTCTTTTACTTTTCTTTTCAATTCATTTTTTCATAAAACATAACCTCTCCATTGTCAAATAATATTTTATGTCTGTATTCACTTCATGAATATACAAAGCTGAGTTTTGATATCTATTTTTAACTCAACTCTTATGAACTGTAACTTTTTCATTAATACTTAATTTACTCTGATCTTTGTAAATTTTATGACAACTATGAGGTATCTTATAAATTATCCCCAGAATAGATTTGCAATCAATTGACTGTTTTGAACAATTTAGTAATGAATATAAATTGAGGCCTTTCTTCCAGGCCACTTTCATACCACCCAATAAAAATCTATTCTTATAAACCAATTTACTAATTGATGCCTTATAAGGCAAAGAAATAAACTCTTTATTCACACTATCAATTAAATCTATATTATTAACAGATTTGTAGATATTTTTATTAAATATAATATTCCTAATAAATTCATGATTATATCCTAACCCAGTATAGTCAGAAGCAAATAGACTCATCTGAATATAACTATTATTTTCAAAATTATTAAGTCTTCTATTCCTATAACAAAAATTCAATAAAAAAAGTTTCTTATAAGTAAAAGATTGATAACTGTCTGGCCCTATCACATTTCTTAAATTTTTGCTTTAATAAAATGACTATAAAATAATACACTATCAACTTTATCAACATTTAAATTTAAAAATTTTAACTTATCAAATGTGAATTTAATATCTGAATCAAAAGCATTCAATCTATCAAAAAACTCTTCAATTAATCTTTCTATATAACAATAAATAAATTGAAGAATTTTTTGATAGACTGACTGCTTTTGATTCTGATATTAAATTTAGTATTGAGGAAAGGTACATTTGAATTTGATAAGTCAAAATGTTTAGAATTAAGTGTTGATAAAATTGATAATGTTTTATTTTGTAGTTATTTTACCAAAGCAAAAAATGTAAGAAATATGATAAGACCAGAAAGTTATCAACCTTTTATTCATAAGAAACTTTCTTTATTTCATTTTTGTTATAGGAATAGAAAACTTTATAATTTTGAAAATAATAGTTATATTCAGAGGAGTCAATTTGCTTCTGATTATATTAAGTTAAAATATAATCATGAATTTATTAGGAATATTATATTTAATAAAATATAATCATGAATTTATTAGAAATATATTTAATAAAATATCTTTAAATTAGTTAATAATAAAGATTTAATTGATAGTGTGAATAAAAAGTTTCTTTCTTCACTCTATAAGGTATCAATTAATAAACTGATTTATAAGAATAGTTTTTTTTATTGGGTAGTATGAAAGTGGCCTGGAAGAAAGGCCTCAATTTAATTCATTAATAAATAGTTCAAAACTCAATTGATTGCAATCTATTCCTGGGATAGTTTATATGATTCTTTACAGTTGTCATAATATTTATTTAGGTCAGAGTAAATTAAGTCTCAATGAAAGAGTTAAAAGTTCATAAGAATAGAGTTATAAAAAGATATCAAAATTCAGTTTTGTATATTCATGAACTAAATGTAGAGATTATCTTTTATGAAAAAAGTTAATTGAAAAGAAGAGTAAAAAAAAACTTTGATATTTTTTTTTAAAATCTGAGGCCTGATGGGAAAAAAAGTTGGTTGTTGAAGTGAATGATAGGAAGGCTATTTTGTTTTGTATATATATGTTGTATGAATAGTTGAATTTTACTTGGAGGAGGTCTATTTGTTAATAAATAAAACCATAGTTGTGTAAGAATTTTAGCAAAATTTTGTTGTTTTGGCTAGTATTACACGAATTTTATTTCTAATTGCTTGTATAGCATTAGACAGCATTTAATTTGTAGTTCATAAGGGAGTACTGATATTAGTAATGTTTTTCCCTTTGAATTTCAGCTAGATATATATAATTGGTTCTATTTATCATTATATATGTATATAGTGGTTATTTTTCACATATCATCAATATAAAGCTCTTATTATGTTCAATTTATGTGGTTCAAGTAAGGCTTGAAAAGTTTTTCACATTACAAATAAATTTAGAATTTTTCTTTCAGACTGAGCCAACTTAATTACCCATGTAATTGGCATGTAAATAGATATTTAGTTATTTTTATAGTTAAAATGGATCAGAAACCATTAAAAATCTATCGTTTAGCAACTGGATAAGCCTGATATGGTAATGACCTCTCGTTTGGCGTATGGAGGTTGCTGCACAGTGGACTATTAAAAGTTGTTTTATTTGCTTAGTAATATTGAAATAATTTCTGAAGAGATAATAATATACTTTTCCTCATAAAATCATTTCACATTCTTACAATATAAGATATAATATTAATATTTCTTATGCATTCGTATATACAAATGTCTATATTTTTAAAAAAATAATTTAGCCTCTACATAAAATATGCATGCAAATTAACTAAAGTATTGATAATTTTAATGTCAACATTCAAATTACAAATAGGAAGTGCTACCACCTATTTAACTTTCTGTGTATCAGGAAATTTCAGAACAAAACAATTAAAATGTGTCTATTAAAATAATGTGAATTCTTTTTATATATATAAAAGAAAAAGGTAAAATTAAAGTGACTTATAGCTTACAATAAATTAATGCAATTGGAACTTAACAAAATGAAAATCTAATCTATGAGAAATGCAAGAGTAATTATTAAAATTCTATAACAATAAACCATATCAAGCTTATGGAGAAAAAAAAAATCAATATGAAGCCAGCAATCAGCTCCATAGCATTACAATTATGTTTGAATATTTTCAAAACTCAACTAAAAATAACAGATATTAAAATCAATAATGTTCAAGATTGTTCCTGCATTATTACTCTTAACCCTCTACTAACTGAATTCTTAAAAAGAAATAGTTCATTGAATAAAATAAAAAACATTAACCATTCCACTTTAGGATTTGCAAATAAATAGAATTCACCTTTTTATGTAAATACAAAATACGCAATACACACACACACACACACACACACATAAATAAATATATTTATATGTTTGTGTGTTTACCTATATATACACTTTTACATAAGCATAATTTATACTCGCAAAGAATGCAATCGTATGCAGAATGTATATATAGGAATCTGAAGGACTTTAATATATCCACATGAGTTCAGCTTTAAGATAGGTAAAACTAGGAAATAAGTAGATAAGAATTTTTTTCCGGGGAAATGATCTTAGATAGCCTACTAAACATCTATTGGGAAGTAAACAGATATCTATCTATTTATATTCATGAAGAGAGTGAAACAAGAAAGAAACACTTTAAAAATTTTATGTTACCAGGCAATTGCCAAACCTGCACATGATATCTTTTTTAATATTTCTCTTTGAAGAGCATTAGAGAGAAGCTATGCACTGAAATGTTTATTTAAAACTTATTTCCCTTCTTCAGATTTTTTTACACCCATTACCCAACTCGTCTATATCGTTATAATACACACACACACACATACAAAAAAATATAAAATTAAAACCAACACACTCATCTTTATGAATATATTACAGGCATGTATGTCTCCAAGCATATCCTTAAATATGTAATTAGAGGGATTTGAACTCAGGACTTGCCAGTCTACTCAATCTCCATTCCATCCCAAACAACTGATACATATGACTACACACACATGCGAAAGAGATACATGTTTCCCAATAGACATATTTCGTGCAGAACCAGGATTCATCAGTTGGGCTAGATCATATTCTCTCGCACATATATACCATGCATCTTTTTTGCATGTGTATGGGTTTCTTGAGATGGAGTGAAGGCTGAGTAGACAGGAAAATCCCAAGTTCAAACCTCTCTATTTATATGTATGAAACATTTGGTATAAGCAAATTACATACATGCTTAGAATTATATATTGTTTGGAAAATAGATTACATCTTAGTATAAGTTTGGGTCATCCCTCTCCTATATATATATATATATATATATATATATATATATATATACACACACACAATGGTCAGATAACATGAAGGTTAGACTTCATAATATTTACATGGCTATGACTAAAATATCAAATCCAATAAGGGCTTTGTGCATTCCATCATTGTTTTTTTTTTCAATGAAATGGATGGTTGAATAGTTGGAAAAATAAAATATTAAAACTGCATTTTGTTTTTGGGAGAAGATTGAAGTCTCTTCCTTAAAGTTTGAGGGATTGCTATCTTAATATAAACTGAACAGTGATTGTACATATGTGTGGGAGATTATGATCTGCCCAATTGATGCATGCTGATGCTGCATGAAATACAAATATTGGGAATTGTATCTTTTTCACATGTATGTAGGTAGTCTTGTGCATCGGTTTCTTTGAGATGGGGTGGAGGATGAACATATTGCTGTAGAATTACATTATATCTTAGTATAAATTCAGCTCATTCCTCTACTATTAATATATATTGATGCATAAAGATCCAACAATATGTGGGGTTAGATTGATGTAATGTCTACATGGGTATGACTACAATATCAAATCTAATAAGGGCTTTGAGCATTCCATCATTGGTTTTTCAATGAAATGGATGGTTAAATAGTTGGAAAGATGAAAAAATTGAGGCCTGATCATTAAAGTTTGAGGAATTGTTATCTTAATATAAACTGAGCATTGATTGTATATGTGTGTGGAAGATTATGAATGATATAGCACAACTAATGAGTGCTGAACTGCACCAAATACATATGTTGGGAATCATGTATATTTTTTACATGTATATAGTCATGTGTATTGGTTGCTAGAGATGTACTGTATGATGAATAGAATAAAAATCCTGAGTTCAAATCCCACTAACTATATATATATATATATATATATATATATATATATCTATATATATATATATATATATATATATATATATATATATATATATATATAAAAGAAATATTCAGTATAAGCAATATATATGTACAATTTCTTACACATAATGTGTATACTTATATGCCCACCCCTACATGCACAGAAGTGATTCCCGCAAAAAGTAAATTACTTTAAAATTTTCATATTATCAGAAATAACTTTGGATCCTAGAATAACTTATTTTCACCAATTCATTGAAAGTAAGATCTAAAAACTTTCTTGGAAAGCTAAATAGTACTATTTGGGGTTGCATGCAATTCAATATTGTAAGAACAGCCTTCTTTGTATTAAGGTATTCTGTTGATGAATAATGCAATCTATTTATAGAAAAATGCACACCCTAAACTTTCCTGAAATTTATTCAAATTCACACCTTTGTAATTGTTTTCTGTAAACTCAATATTTAAAAAATAAGAAGAGACTAAAGAATTAAACAACCTAATACCATTGTAATTGAACTGTCTATGGCTACCTTCAAAATTAAAAACAAGCAATGTCAGTTGAAAGTTTTTAGCTAATCGAGTATTCATTTGAAAAATTCTAACACATAAAAAAGAATGACAATGAAATATATCAATAATTACCCTATATTTATAAAAATTAACAACAGATAAAACACATCCATTACCATAGATATTCTGAATAGAAGTTCATTTAGACTTGTCAAAAATAATATGCATAGAGCAATTTTGTAAAACATATAATGATGACAAAGTGTAAGCAGTGCAATCACCCAAATAGAAATATTATAAGACAATATACTTTGATCACAAGACTCATAAATAGTTAACAAAACAGATCTAGGCAACAATTTAATTAAAAATATATAATTGGTCTTATGCAATCTCGAATACAAATAAACAATGTGACTTGACCAAGATAACCTAGAATCAATAAAAACTCCCAAATAATAATTATCAACAAAAACAATATTACCACAAATACAAATGCTATTACAATGAACTCTATATTGGCTACAAATAGAAATATTCAAAGAATGAGAAACAAATTTATAAGAAAAAAGAAGAGCTCTCATTTTATTACAGTTGACTGATAAACAATTTAACATAAGCCAATTACTAATTAAAGACAAAGCCTTATTAATCATTTGCTCAAGAAGACTATATGACCCAGCATTAAAAGTCAGAGCAATATGTCAGCAAAATATAAATCACTGAATTCAAAGAATAACTTTGTAATCAAGGAACAAAATGACCTCTAAAGCCATATGAATATAATTGCTTAAGAAGAAAATGGAGTCAATGCTTTAGAAAGATCTAAATATATAGCTGCGCTTTTAAGACCTTTATCTAACAAAGATGTCAAATTATACACATGATTATTAAGAGCATCCAAAGTACTTTTTTTAGTAACAAAACCATACTGATTCACAAAAATTACTTTATGCTCTCTTAAGAAAGGCGTAATTTTATCCTTGATTACCATCTCAACCAACTTAAAAACAATTGAAATAGGTTTGTAGTTATAATTGTTCATTCTTTTTATAGATTGGCATAATAATACCAACCTCCAAATAGTCAGAAAACAAACCAGCATTCAATGAAAGATTAAACAAATAAACCAAAGCTGGTACAAATATAAGCTTATTATCTTTTAAAATTTTTGAAATTAAATTATCCAAACCAGAAGATCTAAATATTTTTTAAACAATCAATCAAGTGACATAATGAGTATCGGAAACTCCAGAATAAATTAAGATTGTCATTTTATAGTTTAATAGTTTTAATAGTTTACACTTTTAAGCAAACTATCTTCCATATTTGGGGAAGGATAATTTGGGTGTATTGATATAAGTGAACTGCTGTAACTTTATTTCAAAAAACTGTTTTGTTTATAGATGAGATTTGATGGTATATGTTTTATTTATTCATAAATGATTGTGATACCATTGTGATTGTTCACCACTTGCATTTATTATTTTACTTAGAGAAGTGATAAGTCATAGATGGACATTCCTACTGTAAATCATCTGCTTGATTTTTGTACATCTCTTGGGTGATACCGTTTGCGACTGCCGGTCAATCTTACACTTAGTACCTTTAAAATAATATGCAATAGATGAAAATTACTACTGTATAGTGTATTTCTAGCTCATATGTATTTACATATTCATATATAACGTAACAAAGAGGTTGTTTTCAGTGTCTTATATTTGCATGTATAGTGTTTAGTTAATTACCTGTAATACAGCCTGAAAGCATTTATAGAAGTCCCGTTCTTTAAATAGTTAATGAATTTAGTGTATTCTCAAACTGTAGATTTATTAAATCTTAAAACTGTAGTAATAATAATTAGTTGTAATCGTTGGTCTATGCAGCAAGTTTATCTCTGTTCAAAAACAATTAAGAATGCATTATGCTGTATTATACCATATATTTATTATCAACGCATAAACTTAATTGTAATAACTTGTTTATAAATTGACAAGACAATCAATTTATGCTATTGTGAGTGTTGGAAAAATGTATATACTTGAATAAATTGTAGTGTCTCATTATCTTTAGCATTTGTCAATCAATAATTTAATTAGAATATGACAGAGCCTCATGTGTCTAGCTGAACTTAGCAGGCTATGAAAAGAAAATGTTATTTATTCACTGATGTCAGAATTCCCTTGGTGATCTATGGGTGAGATGTACATTTTGACAGTTACGTAGATAATTTTTTTAATAAGTGACACCCAAAGAGAAGCCAAGGTTTAAATAAAAATTTCTGAGATTCAAAGCCCAATTTGAATTATATATTCATTTAAAAAAAGAAAATACTTGGAAGACTTTAATAATGTAAAAATAATAGTGAATAGGTTTGTTTTTATTTGACAGGTTAAAGTAGAGAAGGAGGAAGATTTTTTTAAATAGTATAAGTTCACTTTAAATTACATTTAGAAAAGTAATTATTGATTGCAAAAATATATTTATTGAAAAAAAAAAGTTTGGTTGACGATTTATTGCTAATAGTGAGAAAAAAGTATATACATATAACATGATGCATAATAAGAATTATTTTCTTTAATGGTTAAACTTAATAATGACTATATATAAATAAATGAAAGTAAGCATATATACATAATATCTTATAATATATATACAAGACTTTTTGTTTTTAATTGGACACTAGGCAATATCATCAAAGGACATAATATAGATGACAAATGAAGGAGTTCTGGTGAAGCCGGCATGTACTCATATAAAGCATGGCAGATTAAAGTACATAATGAAAGATAAGTAAGTATAAATCAAGAATTATTATTGAAAGAAGAATTTTGAGAGTAATTTTAGAAAAAAGTTTTATTTTTTGTGTTCTTTTCATTCCAATATGGACACAGGCAAGCCCACAGAAATGCAAATGCTTGTCAATATGTTCATACAAAGTTAGCAAACAATGCAAAAGATTACAAGAAATAAAAAAAAATCAACAGGATTTGATGAAAAAAATGGAACAGAGATTGAAAGAAATGATAGTAAAAAGTCGACAAGAAATGAAAGAGATGAAGCAGAAAATAATGGATAGGATAGATAAAATTCAGGATGCATTAGAAAAAAAGTTATGCAAAAATATTGAATAAGTATAACAGAAGATAAAGTTATTAAAAGAAAATGTTAATGAGATTGGAAGAAGATTATAATAGTGACAGGATAGAAGTCACAAAAGGTGTACTAGTTATAAAAGATTGTATAGTGGAAGGAAAAATAAAAAATGAACATGTAGATAAACAGAAAGAAGTGTTATATGAAACAGAGTATAGAAATAATAGAAGTATAACAGCATAGGTACTACCTATACCTAGATTATGAAAAAAAAATTTTAGGCTGACCCCAGAGAACTTTTTGTAAGTAAAAAAAAAATTATGACATACAAAGAATGACAAGGTTTCTTTTGTCATAATACCGATATCTATATAATAAAAGAAAAGCAGGATATAAAATTGTGTAGCTTTAGTGAAGCCCTGAGCAAAGTGATAGACAAATCTCAAAGAGTGAGGGACAATCAAATTGGAAAATTTTGGAATTATAATCCAACAGTACTGTCTATGTCAGTAATAAAATATATGAAACTGAGGGAAAACTGCCTCATAATACCACTAATGTTGAGAGTAAATTATAAGTATAGTTTTATCCAGCTAGGTAAAACATACCAAGAGATTATTAAGACCTTCTTAAAAAGATCCCATATTACACAAGTAAATAAAAGTCTGAGTATATTAATAATATGCAACCAAGGAAGAATACCTAAAAGAATAAAACACCAGATAAGACCAGTTAGTTGTGGAAATATTAATAACTAAGACCAACTGGTACTCAGCTGAAAAGTGGCAAAATTATATGAACCAAAATTTATTGCGTTGTAGATTATATATATATATTTGTTAATATACTAATTTTTGTGTTTGTATATTTTTACTAATCAAGTAAAATCATTTTTTTAATTGGGTGTTTTTTTTTTTTGGCAGATTGTACTGATATGAAGCGATGTTTATACATGCGTTCATGTCTGTAATTTAAACATTGAAAGATTTTCAACAATTGGAATAAATAAAAATTATATATGTAACTTATATGCATAGATAAATATATATATTATTATAAAATTATTTTAAAAATATGTTAAAATAAACTGTGTTTTTTAAATTAAAAATTATAAAGTGGAAATGACATTATCTTAGAAAATGTATTTAAAATTCTATAAACAGATCAATTAATTAAGGAGATAAATATTTGATATAATTTAGTCTAGTAATCCCTTTCAAACATAAAATTTTGTAAATGTCATGATTGAACAAATAAGGTGCGAACCAAAACTAAGTTGAAAAGTTATCTACCACCAAAAGATCAGTGTATTGAAATGACAGCCAATGGATCCAATTTTGCTGATTAGCTGACTCGAGGAATTATAAATAGGGGTTATAAATCATTGTGCCCAATATACTTTGACTGCTGAATTATTATTGATTAATGCTGAAATATTATTGCTAAAATACTTTGATTGATTTTATTACATTAACATTTCTGATTGTGCTTTTAGCAAATTTATTGTGTCTTATGTTGAAAAATACAATGGAAAAGTAGAGAAACCCCACTCTACCTTACTCTTGCCAGCCAGTAAAGTGCATGTGGACATACAGAAGTACATAAAGAAGTCATCAGATGATGTAGAACCAATGTTATGTCCATTATGTGGCAAAATTTCATGTGATTCCTGCCACAGGGAGAAACCAATTTTCAATCAATAAGTAAACTACCATCCAATACTGTCTAATTAAAACCTACAGCCACCATATCTATGGTTGAACAACTGAAGTTCTCTAAAAGTATACCAACATCTGAAGTCTGAATTTGAATTCTTAGTGATGAAAAAGAATGGATATAAACTTTAATATATATTATTATAGTACTAATATTGAGTATTTATCTCCTTTATCCTTAAAGTATTTTATAAAGTATTGTTATTATTTTGTAAATCTGTTATTATTTGAATAACTGAAACAAATAATTACTTAAAACATACTAAATATGTTATATAATATTTGACACTAACATTTAACTACTATATCATTATTATATCAGTTAAATATAACAAATATTATTTAAATTTATCTTTTAAATGACATATTATATTGCTTTTACTATTTAAATTACCAAAGTAAATTTAAAATATGTAAAATATCTTTGTAAACTTCCTATTTAACGAGTTCGAACATGTACTACTTATAAAATCAATATAAAATAGTATAAACCATTATAAATTTAATATTTTTTAAAAATAGCTATATCTAAAGCTCTGCTTTAAATGATTATACTAAATACATGGACACAATAATTATTGCATATATTCAAAGTAATAAGATTCCATGATGCAGGTCATTAAAAATGAGAAACTTTTTCTTCTGTGATATATAAACTAAACTTGTGCAAATAATTTGTCAGTATAAAAACAGACTTATAATAGATGAAAGTCCTAATTTAAGCAGAACAATAGCATAGGTAGGTACTATGCTTTTAAACATTTATTGATGGGGAAATGTGTGTCAATTATATAGTGCATGTGTGAAGGTTAGTTGTCTTTCACAATATTATATATATATAACCACTAAATCCTAATAGATAGTATAAATAGAGATTTATTTCTTAATATTAGGATTACAATCTTCATAATTTTTGCTCATTGGTTTTTGAAATATTATCTCTATTTTATTTTGACCTTTCTGAAATTATAAGCCTCTATTAGATAAAAAAAAATTAAAGAAAATAAAAATCAAAGATCATACACAAACCCTTCCTGATATCTAGGCAGTGACATGGAGATAATTCTCATGACTAGAATATTGTAATTATCATTTAATATTTTTTATTTTAAAAAGGAATTTTTTATTATTTTACATACATATGTGAGAATAAAGGAAATATATATAATAGAGGAAAAAAGATATAATCTTTTGTTGCTGTTTTGCTATATATATATATATACATATGAAAATTATATATATTAATTTCTTTATTTGTGGCAATGATTATTTAATTTATATAGCTTAATGATGCAACAATTAATTATTCTATACAAAATACCACATTTATATAATTTGTTTTTCATTTTAATATAATCAACATATTGCTTTCAATTCAAATCATTAATATTTTACATCCAACTTGACCAATCTAATGCTAGATCAACTACAAATCATTAATATTTTACATCCAACTTGACCAATCTAATGCTAGATCAACTACTAGATTTTTAGAAACCTGATGTTTAAGATAACTGTAAGCATTTTTAATGTACTGAATTTTCATATGGTATGCTCAAATGGTAAGACATAGGTAAAATTTGGTCAATATTAATTAGAAGCTACCAAAAAAAAAATAATTAGATGGAAACTTGCCATAGAAGTTTAGCTCTACTACCATATTGTAGTCATTGTTTTAATAATTGCATATTGTATAGCATTAATTTCAATTCATATAAGATAGACAAAAAGCTAAAATATATTATAATAAATTAGAATATTTTTATGAAATTACATATATATGTTAAATTAAATATTTTCATGGTTTGTTATTATAATAAAAAATAGAAATTTATATGTAAACAGAGATAACATTTGCATTTTGATATTGCCAGAAAACTATTAATTATTACTAATTGACAATCCTCCTAAATATATTTTCTCCATTAACCTTTGGGATTTTATTGAAGTAAAATGAGGTCCTCTTTTACTTCAAATCCAAGTTTTCAAATGGATTTAAACCTAGAAAGCTATTTTTATAGATGTAAAAATGTGAAAGAATAACGTCTTTCTTAATATTATGCAAATAATATGATAGTTGCATTAAAAAAATGTAAGATAAATTATTAACATTAAAAAATATAAGACACATTATTCGCATACAATTCACCAGTATTTAAAATGTTCTCTCTTCACGAAAAAAGTAGTGACTATTACCAACTTTTACTGCCAGAATTTCTTTAAATATTAATTACATCACTAAACCTCGGCAATTGCTTTCTCTGACTTCCACAACCTGTCATAATAATTACATTAAAAGTGTATATTGTACATTTTAGTAGGTATTAAATGCTACAATTTTTACTGTAGGTTTTATGCTTGTCATTTTAATAAAACATGGAATTCTCTTAAAGATCATGTTATGGATATACGTAAACATATTTACTGAAAAGATAAATCATATCTTGTTCTCTGATCATGATTCTATTATTAATGACTTGATTAGAAGAAATATGTCACACTTTTTTCATGGCATAATAATAAAGTAAATATGGAATTAAAATTCATAAGCAGAATAAAATTTAAAGCCAGAAGTTCGACATATAACTGTGAAGCTTATCAATAATTAGTGAATTAAAATTGCAAATAACCTACAACCAATCACTGCTTGTGGTCACTTTAGATTTTTTTTTGTGATTTATTTAAAGCAACATATAGATTGAGAAGTGATATTATATAATCCTATTAAATTAATGAATAACATTCTTTTGTATGATTATGGTGATATTTTAAATAGATTGATCATTTTTTATATAGTGATATAAAAATTAAAATGATGCTTCTCTATATCATCATCATTGGCAACCATTATCAATTCATTGCAGGATGAAGGTCTCTCCAAGTTCATTCCATTTTATCCAATCTCTAGCCTCTCTTCTTCACATCACCCCTGAAAACATTATTATTTTATCCATCCATCTCATGGGTGGTCTCTTTCCGAGTCTTTTTTAATCTCTTGGAATCCCATTTAAGATTTCAATTGTTAATACAGTTTTTAATTGGATTTTATAAAAACAAGCAGCATAGTGGATGATAAACATAATAGGTACATGTGTTTTCCTAAAGGTTTGTGATGTTGTAGTTGTATTTTTATATAGGACTATTCCCATCATCTAATTACTATATATATTGAATGTCTTTAGAAAAAATTTAACTTTATTTAAATATTCCAAATACATTCAACTGTTTGATGTGCTATTACTAACAGTTGAATGTATTTGGAATATTTAAATAAAGTTAAATTTTTCTAAAAACATTCAATACATATATTAATTAGATGATGGAAATAGTCCAATATAAAAATACAAATAGTAGGTACATATTTTATGACAATTTATGCATATAAAAAGTGAAATGAAAATATTGTGAATACTTTTATTACAGTAATAAAAGAGTAATTTCATTCATTAAAAGAAAGAGTTTGAAGAGGAAAGACTTGATTAAAAAATGTATTTATAAATGAAATAACTTGAAGGATTTATTTTATAAATTATATAAACAAAATATTCAGATTAGATAATGATAAGGATAACATTAAACTAATATTGAAAAGAAAAATCTAAAATTATGGAAGATGAACAGGATGGCATTAGGTGTGAAGTTTTGAGTTAAAGTAGGAGTCTGCAAAGTATGGCTCACAAGCCAAATATGACTTTTTGATCCCAACCTTATGGCTTTTTTATCATGATATATATATATTTATTTCCCCTTGAAATTTGTAAATAAATATTTTGATGACTCTAGCAGAGAAAAAATGTGCATTATAATGTTATTTCTTGAATTCAGTCTTATTATAGAATAGTAATTATTATATGTGATGAATATTTAAAGAATAGAAATTTGTAAACAAATCGGATTTAACTGCCAAAAGAGATTGTGTTTTCCTTATTTATTTTTAAAATAATTTTTTTTTATTAGGATGTATATGGATTCTATTATATTCTATTACTAAAAATAAATATTCAAATATATCCACAGTCATTCAGATATTCGTATTTTTCAAGGATATATTTTTCACTCTTTTTCTGCACTCTTTAATGGGGGGGGGGGATCTCTTTCATTGCGGCTCTTTAAGTGTGTGTTTGGGGGGGGGGGGGGGATGAAATAGCTCTTCTTATTAAAATGTTTGCCAATCTTTAGATTAGAGAATGGTAAGAGGGAAAATATTATGACTAAGGTTTGTTTGGGCTTATATTAGTTCAGAGATTTCTAACTTAAATATATAAAAAAAATCCTTATACTAATGATCATTTCAAAGGCAAATAAAGTATAACTGATTTTTAGTTGCAGGAAGAATGAATCATTAAATTCACTGCTTTTAATAAAAAAGATAATTTATTAAGATTTTAAATTGATTGAATGCAAAAATCGGTGAAATTGAATTTATTATCATTTACTACCTTTATATTACTAGTTTTTTTAGAAGTTGAATTCAATGCTGATCTATCTGACAAACTTTAGTAACTATTGCAATGTACATTTTTACTAGATTAGAAAATCTAGCTTATTCATCAAAATTAAAATATAAAATAGACATATACAAGTCATACAATTATACTACCAAACATATTATCTCATATCATTGAATATATATATAGATCAGAAAAAAAAAGACTATTGAAAGAATGTAATATATGAATATTTATTTCTAAAAATAAATGATGTCAGCAATGAGCTACAATTTACATGGTTTGTGTTTTAGAATTAAGAGTTACACGTGCAGTCATTATTACATCTGATTGGCTGTCACATAAGCATATTTAAAGCACATTTTTCGAAGGTTTTAGCCTTCACATTATTATAACGTTATCTGCTTCCGCTTAATAAATTTCATATATGACTTCTTAAGCTTAAAGTATTCAAATTTATATAGTTCAATAAGAGTTTCAGTAAGTCTTTTTATAATCGTTGTCATTTTAACTACTAAAATTATTTTTAATTAATATATATATATATTTAATATCACTCACATAAAAATCTCACAATATTTTCATACAAATATATCATGCTCAGAAGCAATTTCAATTACAAACCTTAAAAATATAATGAATTATTATAATACAATGTTCATTCAGTAGTCTTGTCTAACATCGGTCTTCAGTAGTACTCTTAACACTTGGAAGAGAAAATGAATTTTATTTTTCAACAATTAGCATAAATATGTAAGACACTTGTATAAAAAGATTTGTTTATCAATATTTGATTTTTTATGTTTGATAAATGTAAATTTTTTGAATTTTATAAACTGGAAATAGTCCCCCCCCCCAAAAAAAAAAAAAATTCAAACTGTCTATTTTACATATGTTTTTTTTTATTCACATTAATTATATTTCTTAATTTATTGTCCTTTCAATTAGTTCCAATTTAAGCAGCTACTTAAAAATATTAAATGAAAATACTTGCAAAATAGGTTGATGTAAGAAAAAATATGAATTTCCTCTTTTTGTAAATATGATTTGTTAAACAGTGACATCAGAACGATTGCATTTAGATTTTATAAAACATATTTTTAAATGTAAATTGCAGCATGTGTTTGGTATAAAAATGATAGCATTCATTGCATAGCTTTTTATATATTTCTATGTTGCAAATTTTTCTTCTGAGATTCAATTAAGGACTATATGAAAATATAATATCCACTGCTAGGAAAAAAAATTGATGAATTAATATTTGTCATAACTACATTTAATTGCCTATAAAGAAATTTAGTACATGCCCTTTTTCTTTGACAAGGATAAACAATATTCAACAAAAGAATATGCAAAACTTAAATCCATTAAGGATTTATATTATATTCTCATATAGTGCCATCCAGCTCTTCAATTGAAATTATTCCCAGAAATTATTCCAGAAGTAACAGATGACTGAAATATTTAACAAAAGTGCTCATAAAAAGTGAGTTAAATAAGAATATAAAAGTTATTTTTCAGAACAATATTTTGATAGCAATAATGTTAGAACGAATATTATTAGCTTGGTTTGATCAGATTTCTGCATATTTTGGATGATACTTTGTATCAATCAAGCCATTCTTCCCTCCCCACATATTTTGGAAGTTATAAACATTTAGTATTTAGAATACACTCATAGCCATTTTGAATTCTAAGGACCACCCAAAAACCACCACTGTTACATTCAAGTGACCCTAAGTGAATTATTTTGTGTTATTTATCACTTGGAAGTGTCAGTGGTGTTTTTGAGTGGTCCTTAGAATTCAAAATAGCAGTGAGCACATACTAAATCAAGACCATAATTTTATTAGATCTAACAATTCCTTCTTTAAAAGTTAATTTGTTTAATCTCTAACGGCCAAATATTACACAAGCTCCTAAGTGATTAACCATTTGATAATTGGTATTTAAAGATAAAACATATTATTTTATGCATACAATAGACATTTGCTAATGTGGGAAAAAAGTTGTGGGGAATTGAAAAAAAATTGATAAGACTATCCTACAAACACTGATAGTGGTTTAAAATGATAATGATCTTTGTACGTTATTACTCAAAGATCATTATTTCTAGGAATTAAATGTAAACATGGACTGATCCTTTTTATTTTAATAAAGGATGTCATATTTTAGAGCAGAATATGATATAATAAGAAAATTTTAAATCTAATATCTAAAAAACATTAGATTTTATTTAAATGTCTTCAATTCCATTTCAAAAAACCCATTTCAACAATTAAATTCTACATATTTAAAGCTTGTAAAATGATAGTAAGTTTTCATAAAATAACAATTTGTAAATATTGTAATTATTATTATTATTTTGCTTTTCAAAAAAGCTAATTATTTATAATGATAATAGAAAAGTCTACAGAAAATCAAATCAAAAGATGGATTCATTTGTAATTTTATTAAGACTTCCAATTTCTACTGTTGGAAGCATAAATTATATAGTTATTAATTAACGAATTTAAGATTTGTGTTTGGTTACGTTTACATAAATCATAACTATTTAATTCAATTTCTAAAGAAAATGAGCACAGTTAAGCATAAGTATTGCTGAATCTCTTGATAAAACGAACCAATAACATCTAAAAGATATTTTTATTGGTATATAAAAAGTAAATCATTAAACATCACATGAATACCATTCTTTATGCTAACACAAGCTGTTTATACAGAGGCAAGTGTTATCAGATCCAAGGCTCCTCACTGATGATGGCCACAAGCCAGAAACTAATCTGGGGATATTGGATGAGTAGGCACTAGATAGGGATTTTATGCACAAATCTTCTTGCATCCATTTATTACTCTAGCTTGGACTGAGTGGCACTACTGTATGGAGAGATTTGCCTCTGTGTATTTAAAAATTACTTTAATTATATTTCTTAGGATATTTGATTGAAACTTAGAAACTTGAAGGATGTGTTAGATAATGAGAATATTATGTCTGATATATATATATTGTAACGAGCACAGACATTCATTACACTGTTTTTTTTTATTATTTATTAAACATGAAAGTAAATTAAAAAGTTCGCATTTAAAAATTTTCTTTAAGAATTAAAAATTGAAATTAAATATCATCTTAAACTCGTATATATTAAATCGCACAGATAATGAAAAATTATTAAAATAAAACTTTATTAAAGAAAAAGTATTGTAAAACTAAATTTTAAAAAGATTTGGAGATAAAATTATATCTTTAAATTTATCTTTAAATATATCTTTGATTTGGAAAACAGGTTAATTAATTAGAAATGGAAATGATAAATTTAATTAGTCAAATGTAAACCAGCCTTGGGCATTTAAATGTAAAAACATCGGTCAGATAGGAAAACAATAGAAACTTTTAGCAAATGAAATAAATCCATTGGGAAATCGGACCTCAATGAAAAGGATCATCACATCGATGACGTAATGTTAAGTCAATCTTTCAAAGTAATATAAAAGAACAAGTTTGGAAATTATTAGTGAGTGATTATGATTATTTATGATGTGACAGATATGTGTTAGTGCGGAAGTGAAGGAGAAGGGATTGAAAGAGATGCACGATTCAATCTCTTCAGTTTTGCTAGGAAAGAAAGAGAAATGAACTATCATTTTTCTACATTGAGGACCAGTTAAAACAAAAACCTCCAGATGGATAAATAAATCGGCCAACAGAATACCAATCTTAGGACGGCGTGGAAATTCACGTTCATGGCAAGCAACGGATAAAGAGGAACTGTTTTAAACCGTAAGAACTTTATAAATAATGAACATTAAATTAAAACTTTCCAGATTTAAATGATTGCAAAATTATCCTATCTGACCAACTTAATTTATTAATAATGTTATTTGATGTATTTCTTTTTTATATATATATTTAAAATCATTTCCATTTATTTATTTATTTTTTGTTCTTTAAGTTTTATCATGATTTTTGTTTTTCGTTAAATTAATTATACAAATGTTAAACTTAAGTCGGACGTGAATGGCTGTATAGATTTGTAAAGTTATATTAAGGGAGGGTAATCTTAAGTTATTTGTGTTGTTGTTAGATTGGGTCAATGGATTGGATATATTGATGTAGTTAGTAGATGTAGTCGGAGATTCGCTACTGGCAGAATTGTTTATATATACGCCGCATTCACCTATTTGCCTATGGAAGGAATTATAAGACGGAGAACGCAGTTCCTTTCCATGGAGTTTTTTTTTATTGTTCTTCTCATTAGATAGATGTAATATTCCTATCTGATGAGAGTCAATATCTTCTCTTAATCTTTTTGGTACTGCCGTATTCCGTATTACATTGAATGCATCAATATATCAGATGAATTGAGGCCAGTTTGACTGTGAATTTTAGCCTAGGGTTAAATAGGGATAGAATATTTTATTTTCAAATGCAAATCTATGTAGTCTATTCATGCTCGACCCTAAATAAAAATGCATTAAATTTAAGTTGTTTATAGACGCTTGCATGGATTGGTTATCGGTTAAGTATGTTTTGGGTTTTCATATTTGAGCAAAATATATAGACATTCGATAAATAATGATACCTTACGGTGAGTATCTATAATGTATTTATTCGGATGTCTTTTAAGTTATTGGTGACAATGCAAGTATCTTATGGTGAATACTAGAGGGTTTCTTATATTTCCCTATGCAATTGTCAGTAATCAATAATTTTGTATTTTGATCGATTGTGTTTAATTTGGATGTTTTTGACCGTGGAATCTGTGCAGCCGATCTGTACTCAACATTTTAAAAACAAATTTATAAAAATAATCTGTGAGAACGTATTTAAATGTTAAATTTAAGTCGGGCATGAATGGCTATATAGTTTTGTTAAGTTATATTAAGGGAGGGTAATCTTAGGTTATTCATTTCGTAGTTGAATTGGTTCAATGGATTGGATATATTTGTGTAATTGTAGATGTAGTATGAGATCCACTACAGGCAGGATTATATATATACGCCACACACCTTCTGTTTGCCTATGGATGGGTTTGTAAGACGGCAAAGGACCGCAGTCCATTCCTATGGAGTTTTATGTCTATTGTTCTACTCGCCAACAGATGTGACATTCCTGTTGGTGGAGAGACAATGTCTTCTCTAATTCTACTTGCTGTTCAGATGTACATTCCTGACAGTATAGTATTTTGTGTTGTCGTATTTTCATGCTACATTGAATACATAAATGTATTAGATGAGGCGCCAGTTTGATTGCGAAATATAATTGCCTAAGGTTAAATCAGGGAAGAATATTTTCTTTTCAAATGCAGATCTATGTAGTCTATTCATACTCGACTCCCTAAATAAATATTAAACTCATGGTTGTAATTTACTTAAATGTAAAACTAAAGATTAATAGAAAAATCTAAAATGGTGAATTTATTCCTCAAAATTTAAATGTTATTTTATATGTGCGTAAATAAATATTTTTATGTGTTAATTTCTGGCAGTGGCTTTTATTTATTTATATTTAAGATATAAATTAAGATATAGATTTTTATCTCTGCGTCTCCACTGAGCTAGTGACTTGGGCTAACGATCTGAATATTTAAATAAAGTGGAATCTTAACAGCGCGTATCTGCCTACTCTACAAATTTTTCTAGGTTTAAATGCCTAGATGGCGCCCTGGTAGTTGCAGATACGTAGATTCGATCTTCACTTCGTTTTCGATCGTTATATGTTAAGTAATATTCTCCAGATCGTTACAATATATATATAATCAAGATTACCCCAAATTCACAACTCAACTAGATTAGTCAAAAAAATAAACTCTAAAACACTACCAATGGTGTCAGTTACAAGAAGACATCTCAAATGTAAAGAGCTACAAAATAACAACCTATTTAAATTAAACATGGCCCGCAATTCCACATACTTTCTATACACCTAAAACAACTTTTAAATAAGTTAATTGCTTCAGAATCATAAATTTTTAATGATTACATTTTGAAGATATAAATAAATATAGTAACTTTTCATACATTTTCTGTGAATTAATTTCCCTTCTGTTATCTAGCTGGAAAATATATGAAAAGATGGATAACTATTAAAAAGGAGCAGATTTGGGTATATCTGAAACATTTCTTATAATATTATTTAATCCTGTAACTAGAAGTTTAGCAAGAGTACTTTTTCTACAAATAGAAACATAATATTTACCAATTAAATATACATGACTGAAGAAAACTTTTCTTAGAATAATTGCAACATGATCACA
>JAQFVV010013716.1:0-81526 GCA_028023455.1 Epiperipatus broadwayi
ATATGTTAAAATATATATATATTCTAACCTCCCCCCGCGCATCCTCACCCCAAAATATACTGTTTATTACAAATATTACGGGTTCTAGCTCAGTTAACAAATAAATAAATGAAATATTCAGCATTAATTAAAATGATTACTAGCTCTAATTTTTTAAAATATAAATACTGTTCAATTTTAAAATGAATTAACAAATATTTACTATTTCATGAGACATGGAGTGACAATACGGGGAACGAGATAGACTATATTGAGCCATTATCCACACGATACTACCTCAATGGCATAAGAACACTATCCCCCCTTTTTACTATACCAAATAACTAACTCATAGTATTCTTACGACTTTCTAAGCTCTATTCACTACGATTAAAATAATAATCATATCTTAATCTTCTTTATAACCAGAATCTAGCTTAATTAAATAAATGAAGTAAATAAAATAAATCTCAGGTTCATAAATTGTATTCTAACTGATTTAAAATTACGGTAGTAAAATATGAAAAGGGAATTTTATGTCATAATCTACTACACAGCAACTAATAATAATAAAATAACAATAATAATAATATAATATAATCTTATTTCTTCCTGAAATGAAATAAAGAAATACGTATGTGGTAGTATTTTAATAATCTGACAACAGAATGCGTGTGGCAACATTAGCATATAATTTAATGTAATATTGTGGCAACCGACTTATGACCAATAAATAATATAAAATTATGATCTTTTAATTTTAACATACCAATAAATTCTCAAAAGTCTTATAACACTTTTATGTTTACCTTTTGTGCAAAATTTATATGTCTGTTTCAATTATAAATGTATCGTGATTTCATGCATCCATGTGGACAAATAGCAACTCGGACACAAAAACTTTAAAACAAATTTAAAACAAAGTTTATTAACAACATAAATAAATTAACAATATTTTTACACTATATACATTGGATATCCCTTACTTTCATATCTTAACTTAGTTTATTAGTTTATAAAATGAAATCAAAATATTATTTACTTTTCCTAGTTAAATCTTATTTTTAAACACTTAAGAAAATACAATATTATTACTTGATTTATTATTATGGTTAACCTATTACAAAATGCATTTCTTATATGATTATCACAAACACTTTTCATCCCTAATATTATTAAAATTTACATTTTTACAAAATTTACATTCGTAATAAAATTCCACAAAATAATAAAATTTAATTTCATATTGGTTGTATGGAATCTTACAAAGTCAAAACACTATTCTACATTCAGTATTAGGTTTTTAGTATTCATTATCCGATGTTTATTATTCCTAATATTCTCATTCAAGCCTTACTTTGGATGATATTATTCTAACCATTAATATACCATGCACAAGTATATGTTTATTATACCTTATTGAATTTTCTCTTGATAAATATGCAATACTCATTCCCTCCAACATTAATATTAAAAAAAAAAATTTCAAATTTTATTATCACTTTTAAAAATACTTGGTTTAGATTTCTTTTCAAAATCTTATATTCATTTCTGAATTAATTTTACAATGTATTATATGATTCTTTCTCTCTTTATGATATTTTGGACTTTCAATTTTAAAGTTACACAATTCTATACATTCAAGCAAATAAACTATTCTTACACAAACGATAACATATCTTCAGTTCTATTTTATTCATTATTTCTTTGTAAATATCTTTCTGACCGATGCAGATTCACGAAATAAGGATAGCGAAGATAGATGCATAGGATCAAAATACAACTAGAATATTACTCGTCATATACCTTGACAATCATGGCACAGTGAATTAAAATACACTATAGAGGAGTGACCTTTACCTGTCTACCAACCTCTATCATAGGAACAATGCTAAAGCTATTTCTTCAGCTTTATTCTGACATCAAAAGTTTAAAGATATGCAAAACACTGTCCAAACCATATGTGTTCAGTCATAGGACTTTGTTAACTATACTAAATCACACAAAACTAAATATGATCCAAATCCCTTATATTTTCCTATTTCTTAAAAAAAAACACATCATCTTGGTTTCCTCTCCCCTAGTACTTCCAAGTCACTATCCGATCTTATTTCTCAAGATTTTTCTATACTGTACATCGACAAATACATATCTGCATTACTAACAATAATAAAATTCATTAATATTTTAAAACTATTCCACTGTTCTATAAGAAAATCTTTTTACTACTTTCCTCCGTATATTTAATCATATACAAACTATTTAAGTATCTGAATACTTTATCACATGAAAGTTCAAAAGAATCACACAATTGTTCTGTTAGATTATTATTATTAATATACTTTAAATAAATTGTTGCATGCATATTCCGAATTACTCCTATCTCATTATATATTAAAATGTTGCATAAAATGTGTACATATAATTAAGACTTTCACACTTCATTCTTAAATCAATAGATGATCTAAAAAAATACATTATGCATTATAAACAACCATTAAAATTACCAAAACGACCTTTATCTCCTCGATCGTGTTCCATAGGCTTCATCATCCATTTGATCCTTGTAGACATAAGATTCACATCCATACACTTTATTTTAAACACTATTTCTATAATTTTATCAAGTTATTATATTTAAATTTTAATATTAATAAATTTATGTTTTATGTTTTCCCTAATCTCACATAACATTTTATATTTTAAAATACATTAGTAAAAAATATTCAAACTATATTTACTGTACTCCTTCATCAAATTTTCTTGAAAACTGTTCATACTAAAGCCAAAAAAAAAAATTGTTTATCATTTCTTTTCCATTCACTTAATGTTCCTCTCTTGCTTGTTTAATTTTAAGGTAAAACAAATATTACTTCGTTCAATAAATATTCCTGAATGATAATCCTTGGGTTTTATAATATTTAATACAATTATTAATTATGATATTAGTTCATCCCGTAAAGAAAACTTCTAAATATTCTCTTCTAATATTTCTTGCTAATATTTTCTCCCGCGCGACTTTTACGATGCATCTTTTCAGTACTTTGATTTAAATATTCAATAAAACTTTTCTGCTTCCATGGATTCATTTCATTAAGTAAATTAGATTTATAGTTTCCAAATCTTTATCTTTATTAATCATTTCTCTAATAAACACTTTATAATATTTTTAATTCTTCTTAGAGAAAGTTTTTCGGTTCCTTTTTCATAAAAAACACAATAGCTCTTTCATATTATTATTCTGTAACTTTTTCCTTCTTTTAAAATTCTGGTACTATATACTTTGTAATGTTTCCTTTAAAAAGACAAACATTCTTTCTCCATTATAACTTTTACATAATTTTTTCTTTATGATATACGCATCTTAATTTTTCCATAGAGAAGAATAAATAAAAAAAAAACAACTTCGGATTAGCCTTTTAAAATTGTGCGTCATAATTTTTCCTGACGGCAAATAACTTTTCTTTTAATTTTCTGTATAATGTCCAAATTATATTTATCTGAGTTCTAATGATTTCCTGGTTGATCACAAATAAACTGTATTCAAGGCACTTTACAATTATTTTTACTTTATCAATACTTTTAGGTACTTTTTTCCTTAGTATTTCCATTTTTACTGCAAGGTTTCGGCTAAACTTGAATAAAAATCCTGGCAAGAAATCTTTTAAATTAGCCTTCCATTTAAAGGCAGTTCAAAATATTATATTTTAAAAACAACACTTTTAAAATAAATACAAAATTTTTTTAAATTATAACACTTTTCTAGCTTACGATCTTATACAGCTAAAAAAATATGTTCCTCCTTCCTTTACTTACACATTACTTCTCCCGCTCCGTCTAATTCCTATTTTTCGTCTGCTAAAATACCTCCGTTGATTGGTTAATGACTTTTTTAGCGCGAACAAATTTACACATTTTTAGTTTTTATAATAGATTAAACTTTTTAAAATAAAGAATTTATGACGTCATGTCTTAAAATATTCTTTAGAATAGTAATTTTAAACTCAATTATAGTTTTATCAAAATCATTTAAACTTTAAAACAATTATTAAAATAACATTTAATATTTCAACTTTTACTTTAACGATAGATAGCAATTACATTTAGTTTTTATAATTCACAAACTTTATTATTATATTCTAACAAGCGTGTGTGTGAAGGTATATAATATACAGTCACATGATTACTAACTTTATCAGATGATTTTTCTTTTAATTTACGTCTCGGTCTAAATTACCAAAACTGATATATTTTATAAAAATTTGGAAAATAATTTAAAAATGTAGAACTAAATATAATTCTCACCATCCCAAAGTTTATTTTAAAATATATTAGATTAAATTTGAATATTAATTATAATTATAATATTACATATAGCGTTTATTTAATTTATTAGTTTTAAAACATTACAATTGAATTGTTAATATACTTTTAACTATTTATAGCTGTATTATTTTATATGGCCAGCTTTTACAACCATAAGCAAGGATATAATTAAGCTTTATTTAACTGTTCCTTTTAAAATAATCCATTACACTTTTACATACCAGGTATTTTTCAGCCTTAAATTGTACTATAAAATCTAATCGATCATACAATTATCAATATATTACACAAACGTATTTTAAAATTTTTTAGCAATTGACCATTCTACTTTATTATGACCTATAGATAAGGGCACAATATGTATAGATATTTTTTTTTTGTGAAGTGGGGGAGTGTGAAATGGTAAATCTGATTCAGATTTGCCGTTTCACGGTCTGACCTACGTAATTATTTATTTTACTAACATTTGCTTTTTTTTTATTATTCTAAAAAAACATTTTTAACTATCCTGAATAAATCCTATAATTTATTTTGGATCATAATTGTATTAACACTTATTATATTTTATTATTAAAGGAAAAAAAATTCAAATAATTAACTTTGAATTTTTTTTATATATTTTAGATATACTGTATATGTTTAAAATGCTTTATTTTTAGTTCAAGAATCCAAGATGGCCTTTTTGAAAAGATTTGTTCCTCGATAAGAAGTTTAAAATAAATGTTTAAATTAACCCTTTAACTGTCCAATTGTTCATTCGCTGCTGGTGGTATCACTCAAAGCTTTTAATTAGCCGATGCACAAAATAATGTATCAATTTTTCAAAAGTTATTGACCGTTTTTTTAAATATATTCACTTTAGTTTCGTTTTTAAAAAGTATATTAGTAATTTCTCACATTATAAAAATAAACGAAAGTTTGTTCAAAAATAAATTTTGATTTTTAATTTTAAAAATATTTGTTACGGTTGACATGAAAAGAAACGGCAATCATAATTTCACGTTATGATTTTTTTTTCCCGACTTTGCAATAAATAAATAATTCTTGCTAAAATCGTAACTATTTTTGTAAAATAATATTTATTTTTGACATATTATATGAAAATAATTTGTATTTTATTTGTATTTCATCAAAAAATATTTTTAAAATGCTCTAAAACATTCGTTTATCATTTTCAAAATAAAACAAAAGCGTTCGTAAATTTTTAATTTTGGCAGCCATATAAAAATTTTAACAGCCAATAAGATTCAAGAAAAGATGATGAGAAGGCGGAGCTTTTCCATTTTCTTTTGTTTACAAAATTTCAACAGCCAATAAGATTCAAGAAAAGATGTGAAAAGGCAGTGCTTAGTTTTTGTTTGACATAAATCATCAATTAATTGATTTTTTACTTGTAAAATAATTCAATAGATGGCAGTATATTATAAAACTTTTTGCGTTCTAAAAAATGACGTTAAAACCGTAAACGTAGTCCAAAAACTAAGCAATTTACAGCGATGTCAAATTTACTCGATTAAAAACGAATTTACGAATATGTATCAAAAATTGCCTCGATTAAGAACGAGTCAAACAGTCAAAAGGTTAAAAGCATTGATAAATTACCAAAACCCATTCACAGTGGAATCTCTATTCATTAATTAGTAGAGATTCTACATTGTTATCTAAATTAAAAACTAATATAAAATTAGATTGAAATACATTAATCCTTATCAAGGTACAAACTTTCTAAAATTAGAATAAAAACAATTGCTATTGTTTTCTAAAAGATCACCTGAGGCAGCAGGAAGTAATAGATAGAGTGGCCTTTTTAGACAGAGAGTGACCAGAGAACTAGAGAGAGAACAGACAGAGTCGTAGAAAGCACGCTATGATGATCGAGGAGTAAAACAGGGTAATTGCTGCTCTTTCCCTCCTGAGACCCGAAATCTTCCGTTATGCTGCTGCTAGAACATGCCATCAACTGCCTTAAGCCATCAATGTTCACCCGAAGAACTCATCCCGGGGAGCACCAAGGTAGTCATCCAGATTTGACCAAAGTATTATTAGAATATAAATATAATTTCGTAAAGCTTTAAAATGTCATAAGTTAATTTTTATTAAGAATCTTTTTTTTTAACTGTCTCTTTAACCTGTTCTTTTAAATTATTTATAATGTTTTTCCTTTTGATAACTCAAGCTCACAATAATTTTCTAATATTTTTAATTGAATATGAATTTATTTGTTTTATATTAATTTTAGCATGAGATTATTTCATGCTTTGATTTTTTTTTTTTGTATTTCGACAAGCTTCACTCGCGGGGGCTCAGAGTAATTTGCTAAGAGAGCAAACTATGTTTTATTAGAGGGAGTTCGGGAACGAACGATTTAATTTTAAAATAAAATAATTTTGATCTATTTTATTTCGCAAGTGAAGTTATGTCAAATATATATATATATTTCAAACTAAACATGCTGTAATTTCTTTAAACAGTTTTATTATAGATTTCCCAGAATGGGATTCTGTTATTTTATATTTCTGCAATTCAAAACAGAATAAAATATGTTATAGATTTTTGACCTAATTAACTGATAGATTTTTTTAATTATAATCGCTTACAGTTTTAAAGTTATTTATAAGCTATTCCAGCAAGGTCCACTAATGTCATAAAACATTAGTTGTTGAAAATCCAAATTATTAATTTTATAAAGATAAATAAAAAAATTTTTTTTTATATATGTTAATGGAGTAAGACGTCAAATTAGTCTTACTACAATCGTCTATTTAATTAATATCTTTTCCAATAGAAATGTTTTTTTAAGTCATTCTTATATATGTGCGTTAGGCAGATGTTTAAACCTATCGCTATATTATAAGCTTGTAATAAATGTGCACGGGGAATTTTGAAGTCCGTGGTCATTTAATTATGAAATAATTTTTGCTATTTTTTAAAAAAAAGAGAATAAATGTAAACAAAGGTAAAGATGTATAAACTTCATAAAATAAATTGTGCAAACTCAATAATGTCAATGCTGACCGCTAATATAAATAAATTCGTCATGAAATCATATAATTATGAAGTTAATTTAAAGATTGTAATTTTTTTTTTTTTGAGCTTGAGTTTAAACTAATGTAAAATAATTAATGTAGAATGTCTAATGATTTTAAATATATATATAACTAAAACAAACTTCCAGTGGTCTCGAATCATTTTATTTATTTTTATTTTAAATAAATTTTGACCTTTAAATATATCTATCTACCAATCACCCAAGTTCTCATTTAAATGTAATAAAATTGAATCTCATGCTTTAAGACCCAGCTGCCGGCACAGTGAAAATAAAGGAATTCGATACGTATCATCGAGAAAGGCCATTGATTAGATCTTTGACCTGGTGATATAGGTAAATAGGGCAGAATTCACGATGTACCTGATTTATCTATCTTGTACATGGTTGGACTCGCGGTACATTACCTGTATTCAGGGGTTTGTTGGATCGATGTGTGTTTTTCCACCGGTACAATATCATATTAATTATTGTATCCTGTGAGAAAATGACAGAAAATAGACTGTTTGAATAACTTTTGGAAGCAGGATGAACAATGATTTTTTCAGATTTACTTGGATTTTTAAAAGTTGATATTTTTTTTATTTGTGAGTTTATGTGCCAAGGAGAGGAGAGCTGGAAGAAAAAAAGTTTTCGACAATATTCGTCATTTAGCAACAATAACTCCTCATATTATTAACTGAACTGGTTATAGGAAGGACAGTTATGAAAAGGAATATGTAAAAATTTTATTATTATTTATTTTAAAATATACTGATGATTAGAATTATAATTTAGTTATAAGATATAGTAATGGTTACATTTTTTGATATTTTAAAAGTCCTATCAATTTTATATATTAATTCACAGAGGGCAATACTGGATTTCTTAACCATGTGGGATGATTTTGTATTTTATATATTAGTTCACAGAGGGCAGTATTGGATGTCTTAACCATGTGGGGTGATTTAATGCTTAATATTTATATATTTATTTCAGTATACCGTTATGCACTGGGATTATTTTCTATACATTTGTGTTAGGTGGTTTAAAGATTAAAATTACTAAAGTTTAGTTTGTCTTCATATAATATTAGTAAAACATGTTTGTAGCAAAAAGTTAAGATCGTTGTTTGCTAAAATTTCAAGTTCTTTGTTTGAGTTTGTTTGTATTTCAATATATAACATTATATAGCAGACAGGTCAAAGTGGTATCATTTTGATCTGGCTATTTTGAAATACGAACTCTAATATATTTTATATAATAGTTCACAGAGGGCAGTACTGGATTTCTTAACCATGTCGGGTGATTTAATGCTTAATATTTGTATATTTATTTCAGTATAGCTTTATGCACTGGGATTATTTTATATATATATAAAGGAATAATGCCTTATTTATTTCACTCTCAGCCATGTGCTCAACATGATAGTAATCTACTTTTCTGTTATGATGATAACTAATAAATATATCATTTAAAAGTTTTAAAAAAATTATATAAAATAGATTAAATAGCTTTAAATGTAATAATAGTAATAGTTAATATTCAAATTTTGGTACAAATTATTAAATGCCATATTTTAAGATAATAGTATAATAGATTTATTAAATTATATAAACTATTTTAAAATTGTTGCTCTTATCAAACATTAACAGAATGTATGTAATGTATTGAAAAACAACTCAAGTATATTAGTATTAAAAAATAAATTTTAAATAATTAGATTTAATAAAATTATTAAGCCTGTTTGAGACATGAGGTTTGAAAACAAAAAATTTTTTTAAGCAATTTAATAATTAAGGTGTTTTGAAAATATCAATTAAATAATAATGGTATTTTGAAAATTCATGTAATTAAAATAAAGTGTGGCCATAAACATGTTGAAAATAAGAGATTATCACATGAGTTAAAATTGAGACCAAAGGTATTAAAAACAAGAGGTCAAAAATATATAATCAATTTTTCTTGAATTTACCCAGTCTGGATTGTTGCTTTATTCAAGCTGCATTAGACGATATATCATTAGGATGACTAAAAAAAAAAAAGGAAAAAGTGTCAACTGCCTGAAATCTAATCTGGACCCCTTGTGAACCTGATTAAACTATTTAGAAGAAATTTCTACTCAAAATAAATAAAATATAAACCTAAACTAAATTTCAAAGTCATGATTGATAAAGGACATTATAGCAACTTGTAAAAAAAGGAAAGTGATTATAAATAGAATAATTAATACATATCATCTTGAGAGAAATAGTAACTAGAAGAAAGTCCTAATAACAAATGATAGAGAGTTCTGATTATAAACTTTTGCTGTATATGTTAAAAAACAACTGTTTATTGATTAGATTGTTATCCTAACATATTAAGCACTTCATGTTTCATTTTTCAACCTCTTAGCATATATTTAATTCTAACAAACTGTATTTTATTATGTATAATGTTTATATCATAAATTATTCAATTGATTGATTAAAAAAGGAAGCAATTTTTTTAAAAAACTTAGCATCTGTTGCTAAGCATCTATAAAAATATTTGAAAAACTATTTTAAAAAATTCACTTCTTGCCTTTAGATATATATGTGATTTGTTAATATTTTTGTTCCTTTAAAAAAAGTTTCTTTAATGTGAAATTGTCAGAAAATACATAAAGTTTTATAAAATTAATAATATAACACAAGACGAATATAAAATATTTAAAGTCAATCATCCAAGTGTTAAAATAATGAGTGTAATTATTTAAGTTAAAGGCTTATTTTGAAATTTCATTCAAGTTCATTTGTACATAAATTAGCTCTTTTTTGATTACTGTTAGATTTTATATATGTAGCACTTATAATATAATACAGTTGTTAATTGAATGGTTAAAATATACTATATCTAGATGGTGAATTTATTCAGTTTTGTTTTAAATATTAATTCTTATTAAGCATGATGTCAGCACATAATACTTATATAAGAATAAAACCTTAGTACATGCACCTTAAGTGCTTAATTTTATCAAGAGAGACCTCTACAAATCACAATGTGAGATTCAACTGTATAAAGATAAGAGAGACCCTCTTATATGTAATCTGTTTTTCTTAATTATATAGGCAAATCTAAAGCATTTTGATTTGGGAGCATGAAGCTAATAAATTCTTTACTGATTAAGTCCACTATTTCTGTTAAACATTAATGTTCATGAAATCTTTCGATTTACAATGAGTCAATATTCAGATATTAAATTTAGAAATATTTTGAATCAATTTGAAGTTGTTTTGTAAATCAGAAATTAAATTTAAAAAGAACACCTCATATACTTGGGCTGAGCTATTATTAAATTAGAGATCAGATTCAAAAGAGCCATCTCAGGAGTTATTTTTAAATTGGGATTTAGACCTAAATGGCCACTACTATTCTTGTAAGGGATGTGTATTAATTAACACAATCCCATAATAAATATGTGTGTGACTATGGTATGAGACTAATGATATGAATAAATGTGTTGTGAGGGTCAGCATATGTGTGATAATATCCAGGGTATATTAAGGACAGAAATTTACTCTATGGCAAGTGTGCTCAATTATAAAATTATGTTAGTATTATGATATGTAACAAAAATATTAATGTTTAAAATTAACCAAAATAAACTTTGGAAACTTTACAAATAACTAATGCATGTGCACTAAAAGTTAAAAAGTGATGAAGGAATAACATATTAAAGCAATCATTACTATCAAATTATAATTAGAAAGGTAATCAAAGTATAAAAAAAATGTCATAAATTTTTGATATAGACTGTAATATAAGTATGATTAGAATAAAAGAACATTATATCTTGTCTGAGAATTATGATACTCTGTAAATAAACTATTGCTTTGTTCTTTGTTTAAATAATGTGTTAACTTCTTTATTTCATGGCCTTTTCATTAAGAGTAGCTTATATTCTACAAGATCTAGTCAGACATTGCAAATACTGGTTGTGTAGTGTTTATTGTCATCACATATTAAAGAAAATATTTTGAATTGTTAAAATATATAAAGTATGTGTGCTGATGTCAGGTGGCACCTGTATCAAATTAAATTAAAATAAATTTAAACATAATATAAGCAGACCATTACAATATATATATATATATTGTGATCTTTTATTCAGGTCCCTGTATTAAATAATCCAAAATTTTAAATCATAAAAATATATTTGGCATTAAAATCTTAACAAGTGGCTTTCAATAAAGATTGTTCTGGATGCACTAGGAGATTTGCTTGAGTGGTAAACAGGTTTCAAACCCAGTGTAGGCTTTAATTAGGGATAAAATAACAATTTAAAAGTATTGTTATTAATTGGGAGATAAATATATTGCTATTTTATTATTGTTGAATAGCAATTGAAATAAATAAATAAATAAATTAAATGTGTAAATCTTGTAAAATGATTCATTATAGTTAATTCTTAAGCATATTTTTTGTAGTGAATTAAAAAATAGTTTTGCAGATTATGGGTAGTTATTAAAAATGAAGGTAGATGGGGTTAATTAACAATATTCACACTAAGGTTATTGGTCCATTTGTTACCACAATGCTTTGTAATTGCTAAGAGTGTGTGTATGTGCATGTATATAAAAAATACGTTTAACCAATAATAAAAATAAATGTAAAACTAACGGATCACTAATTGTATATTGTAAATAATTAAATGATATATTAGTGCTAAACTATAAAGTAATTTATCAAGAAGGATTAGATAATGTAAAAGCCATTGCTTAGAATAGACAATGTTAAAGGCGTGACATTATCTAATCAGGATCCTATAAGAACTAAAGAGATGACCACCACGTGGACAGTGGATGGCCAATGAAGGGAGGCTACTCCAAAATAAAGGCGTGACAAGTAATGGATCTAATATTGAACGGAGAGAACACACTTGCTAAGTGAAGCGCTTGAAAGGTAGATTGCCATTTCCTCGGGTGCTCCAGTCAGCTCCTTTGCTTCACCTAGCCTTGCGGAGAGGTTTACCTCCGGACGTGCCAAAGTAAACCTAGGGAACTATAACAGGTTGTACCGATCTCTTTATTATTTCACTCTGCCTTCGGGCCCCTTATTTATATATAATAATATTAGCGTGTATATATTGTTCATACTTTGTATATATTAATAGTGATTAACTAATATATAATCCTTTAAATAAATCTTCGTTCTTTAAACCTACTTGCCGGGCTGCCTCATTAATTATTTTATATTGTGTTATTGATAGTTGCAATCCAGTGAGCAATAGAGTGCCGCTGGACACTGAAGTAATACAAGCTATATATGATATAACAAAGTTGTAGGGGGGGTGATTAAGAAAAAGAGAATCAGAATCAACAGACTTTAACTCTAACTTATAAAATAAGGAAGAAAAAGTTTAAAAAAAAATCAGAAAATTTGGAATCTACTTGAATGGGATTATAATATATTGTTATTTAAAAAAACATGGAATAAAAATCTTAAAGCCTTGCTATAATTTCAACACTGTTTTTCCATCAATTTGATCATTCCTGAAAGTCATACTGCAAAAGAAGAAATGGTAACGCTGTGGATAATAATTTACTTCAATAAATATTACTTCAAACCAAGATCAATTCCAGAGAAAGTAAGCTTTTGCTTTTATTTCGTTTATAATTTTAAATTCTCAGATTTAAAAATGATGCACAAATTATTTACATTTAAAAAAAAAATCTGACAATGTTTGTTTTCACGCCGGTCTTATTATCCAGCAGAAGAATACTTTGCTTGTAAATTATAATTTCAATAAAATAATTTGAAATAATTTTGAAGAAAAATATCAAAAAATAAAATAAACAAATCAATAAAAAAGGTCATTTTTGAATCATCTAACTTTTAATAAAGTTAAAAGATAATTGCATGATTTTATTCTCTATTCTTTCTTAAGAAATAAAACTCATCTGCAAAATCAAGATTTTAGTGCAAATTTGCTTAATGATAGAAATGGAGAGTTACAGATTAATTAAAAATGCCAAGGATATCATATTTATAATTGAATAAATTTTTCTCAGTATTGCTAAACACATAATACTTTGCTAATAAAAATGGAATAAAATAAATATTTACTTTTAAAGTTTTATTGGAAAATATGCGTCGTAATAATATTTTTAAAAAATGTTTTAAAAATGCCCAGATTATATAAAGTTGTTACAGATATTACTGCGGAGGAAAGAACAAAATCAATAAATAATGTTAAAAAAAAATTGAATATGTTAGTTGTAATGAAACTCTAAAGTCATTTTTAAGGAAAATTATCTGGATTAAAATGTGGATAAACCGATTTTAATTATGCTACACTTGAAAATGTTTAAATATTGCCTTGTTATGTTAGCATTGAACAGGATAATAAATATATATATATATGCATTATTTAGGAATGTTTGCTCATCATAATATCAGTCTTTATCATTTTAGCTCACAAGGATAAAATAAACTTTGATTAATAGGATAAAATCTAATGGGAGAAAATGTTCGTTTATTTTTTTTTTACTATTGCTATATTAGCGTTATAATACTTATGTCATGCGTCATTTGAAATTTTTTTTAGATATATTTATTGTGGTATAAAATATATAGTATAAAATATATTTAGTAAAAGGGATGTAAAGATGTATAAAGATGCATACATTTGTTATTACACATTTTTATTTTCCCAATTAAGGGAAAACATAATATTAAATGTCATTTATCTGGGGAGAGAGAGAGATTTACCTCTTGCATTTTAAAACAGATTTTAGTGTATTCTATTAAAGGTGAACAAACAGACATTTTGTCAAAGATATACTCTAATGACCCAATTATTTTCTTATATGAAAAAAATTAATCTAAGCCTTTTTCATTTCTTAATTTTGTATAGGAATGAACATGTCCACCTTGAATATAAATGCAGGTTGATCTTCATTGTTTACATGTGTAGTGCTTGCTATAACAAAAGTATAATTGTTATATTGAAATAATTAATGATCATTTGACATATATTTTGGTTTGTCTATTAATACATTAATAGTTTCTGCATTGTGAATGGAATAGTTATGTTTCCACCTTTATTGTTAGTGTTATTTTACCTTGCTATAATATTGAGAATGATTTGTGACAGCTTTTAGCTGATAAGTATGTGCCACATATAATGGCATCAAACAGAATAATATTAATATTAATATTGAGCATGAGCTGATGGAGAATCACCCGTTGCTGATTCCAGGAGAAGATGGTATGGTCGAGGCTGAGTAATAATTAATGTGTAGTTGGCATAATTAATCCCAAAAGAGAATATCCATGGTCTGAATTCTATTTTTCCCGTGATGAGTCCAAGCCCACACATTATACCTATGGAGAGGTATTAGAATTAGCCATATTATTATACAACTATCATGTTGTTTTGTAGAGCATCCCTTTATTGTTTAATCCCTCATGAGGTTATAGAGTTAGTTTTCCACCATGTATGGTGAAGTTTCGTATTTCAAAATCATATAGCAAGGATGAGATAATGTTAGATTAAGGGACACTGGTTTATCTATAGTGTTTGCCTAATTGGAATAGTGTCTTATGATGTTGTAGGATCTTCATCAATTTATAGACAAACCAAACTAAAACCTACTAGTGATTGTAGAACTTCTAGATGAAAGAGCAAGAAATGCACATGGGCAGTGTGGATTTATCTTCATCAAGTAGTGATTTGCCAATGGATTGGTAAGATCAGTAACTATTCAATGATTAGGTTGTGGACATAGGTAATGTTTTAGTGTCATCATTTGACTTATGATGTCTGTCCCCACATCAATACAAGGAATCTTTTCATATTAAATGATAATAAATTATTAATTGTGCTGCATATGATAATTGCCCTTATCATATGCCGACAAATCAAATAGCTACAGTTCAATATACTAAATCATAACTTCAAGTTTTTAGATTTAAAAAGTTGTGTATATCCCAAAGACCTAAGTACATTTTGTTTATAATTTAAATGCTAGTTTAATTTAAATAAAGTTTAAATCTCATATTCTATAAGATAGAATAATAATAAAAACTTAGCCAGTAATAATAAACATCACTGTATTAGTTTGTCTCATTTACTGAGTGTATAGTCAATGGGATACCAAATATTTTCCATCCCTGAGTTTAATTTGATGTATTGGTTTTATTTCAGACAATGTGTCTGAAATAAATTTGTAAATATTGTAAATAAATCTTGTTGTGTTTAAAAATTTATTTAGTTGCCTGTAGTCTTATTGCTAATCACCATACACACTATTATTGTTATTGCTATCGACATATCAGAGGATTATATATTGAAATCATCATTGACCAATATAGTAAAATTAACTATATGTCGGTATATCATAATAATTTTGTTAAGCCCTATAATTTATGAGTATGAGTACATCTAAGGCATCATCACTTAACAATCAAAATGGCATTAATCTAGAGTACATATTATTTTAAGTGACATACTAAAAGACAAACACGTAATATTGGTTTAATCAGTTTAGTTGAACCAGCAGAGCTATCGTTCACTGATCTTGATCACATGGCTTATAATTATTTGACAAAAGGAATTTGGTAAGTTATTGTGTTTAGTTATTAAAAAGCTATTCCTATTTCTTAAATATTAAAGTTATAAGAGTTATTGAGTTTATAAAGTTTATGTGGAACTGCTAAATATAGTTGTTAATTTGAGTTTATATTAAGAGCTGTTTTGTGCATTATATTCGGGTTGTGGTAAAATCCCTCTCACTGATCCAAGTATATTTTGTATAATGATCTTTGAATGTTTGAACCCTGAGAAGAATTAGTTATTAAGTTTCAAGGTAGAATTTGAATTTGTAGTAACTTTTATAGCTAGATATTTATTATAGTTGGACTTGAATTAGATTACTTTCACTGTTTTATGAAAGTCAACCAAACTTTAAGATATAAATTACTTCTTTTGTCATAAAAATGTATAGCTTGTTTTGACTTTATGATAAATATTCTGGTTGTGTCAAGCTTGGAATTCCTAATTTTATTTAGCTTATCTTCTTACCATTTAATACAATATTAGTTTATAATTTAAGATTTCAGTCTCCATCATCAACATTGTTCACGTTCTTTTATTTATTCATTCTCATTTGACATTAATTCATTGTCATAATTGATTAATCATACATTAACTTTTATTCTTTTAGCATCTTAACTATTCATTAACTCTTATTCTACCATCATCTTAATCATTCATTATTCTCATACGTCTTCGTTCTTTTCTCTTCATTCTTAGACTCATTTCATTCTACTATTTAATTATTACTTATTTTCATCATCCATTTAGTCATCTACATCATAATTTACTTATTCTTTCATTTATAATTTTAATTTCATAATCATTCCAGAGATATAATCATTTGTTATTTATTGGTTTGCTGAATATCAAATTTAGCTCATCACACTTTGTTTGTATAGATTTTAAAGATGGTTTGACCAGAAGTTATTATCTTTATTAATCACCTTGTGATCTTCTTTAGATCTATAGTTTCATGCTAGTTTTATTCAATAAAGGAATCATCTCGTTAGTTTAACATTTTTGTTTCTTTATGCTTATATTCTTGATTATTCGCGTAGTGAAGGTTACAAAGGGTGGATTTGATGCCATGAAATGTGTGGCCAGATTCGTATATGATTCCAGAGTTCAAAGAGAAGGACACAAAGGCAGATTATAGCCCCAAATGTGAATCTAGATTAGTTGATGATCCTAAGAGAAGGTCATAATATATATATATTAATGGTCACTGAAAGAGCCTTCAACGTATCTGCCGTACGAGGGCGCCATCTAGGCATTTGACCCTAGAAAAAATTATATAGTAGGCAGATACGCAAGTTAAAATCCAAAACATTTTTATATATATATTATTTTGACCATTTGCCCATTGTCACTAGCCCATGGAGTAGCAGAGATTAATATAATATAAATTCTTATCTAATTATATTTCAATACAAATAAAAAATAAATAAAATAAGCCACTGCCAGTAATTAACACACAAATAGATTTTTATTAACGCACATTTAAAATTGAGGAATAAATTTATTTTAGATTTTACATTAATAATTTTTTTTAAAATTTAAATTACTATTTAAATAGACCGCATAGATAGATATTTCCGAGGGTGAATTTTTTTACCGAGACACGTGTTACTAACGGTCCTTCCCATACGAAGTTTTCCCGAAAACAAATCAAGTCATTCACCCCTTAAAACAAGTTTTCCGGACAACAAATCTAGTCATTCAAAGGGGTAAGTGAAGCAACCAACAGCAAAACACATACATATCAGGTAATGAAATTGAACCCTCCCAACTTTAACGTAACTTTTAATTAGAACATAATATACACACACACACACAAAAAAAATGAAATGGAAATGATTGCTTAAACATCTGCATAAAAAAATATTAATAATTGATTTTGCATTTTTAAATCAGATAAGAGTTCTTATTTTCAGCTATTAATTAATTGCAATTTTTAGCAAAGTTCTTATTAAATAGACACTAGAGTTCATACATTACGGATTGAGCAGATTTTAGATCCGTCTTCATGATCACTTTCGTAGATTTTGTCATTCTTTAAAATGAAACCGCTACTTGCCATTCATTTGGTCAGGAACTGTCATCCAGAGGCCTCAGCTGGTTGTCCGGAAAATCAAACTTATTGCAGACTTCCACATCATGAAAATCTGCATATAGCCAGTTATAACAACATATTCGTAGTCAGCTCTCAGATAACAATCCTCAGAATAATTTGGCTTTTATATTTTTATTAGTCTCTTATCATCCAATCTTTGGATTCAAAGAGCAAGACGTCACTAATCCATTCATGTTTCAGTTATGGTCCATGCTGTCATTTTCGTGTTTGCATTGGTCATTTAATTCCTTTGTATTCTCTTATCTGACCATTTAATTTATTTTACAAGCCTCACGGGTTAGTTTGCTTTTGAACAATCATTTAATTAATAAGACAATCATTTCCATTTTCTAAGACTATAGAAATCAACATTATTTCTATTTTTAAAATATCAATCTTTATATTTTTACTTTTTTACAGAAAAAAATACTTTAAAATGCTTTTATCTGTAAAAGCCTTCAAAGTTTCCTATCTGTGCGATCTATATATACATTACACAACTTTTAATTTTCAGTTTTTAAGTTAAGTTGTTTTTTTTTCATTTTAATAAATCAATTTTTATTCACCATCTTTTTATTTTAGTTTTAAAATAATGTAACGGCATATTTATATACCGTCACATATCAGTAAACTTCCTCAAAAAACAAAAACATTAAAAAAAAAAAAAAGAATTTACTTAGTGTTAGTAATGACGTTTCACAAATTGATAAACAACAAAATTTTGGTTCGTAATTAAAAAGACAAAATTTTGGTTAGTAATTACAAGAAAGACGAAAAATGCTGACTATTCTTTCCTTTCCACCCCAGCTGAGATTACACCTCCTCCCTCAAGAGTTCCCTTTTTCCTACATTTCATTATTAACTTAGGCAAGTCAAAGAAGTTATATGATTTTAATTTTTTTTTTTTTTTAAATTATGATTTATATTAATTACGTTTTATTCCTCGCATTTATTTCTACACATGCGCAATTTTCTTACTGGCAGTACTTTTTACACAAAATTCAAGTTTATAACTTTATATAATATAGACAGAAAATATTTCACTTTAAAAAAAAGTTTATTCAGTGTACTTGTGGTTTATTATACATTGTGCCATGTTGGGAGTCCATTTTAATGGTCACTGAAAGAGCCTTCAACGTATCTGCCATACGGGGCGCCATCTAGGCATTTGAACCTAGAAAAATTTATATAGTAGGCAGATATGTAAGTTAAGATCCAAAACATTTTTATATATATATTATTTTGACTGTTTGCCCATTGTCACTAGCCCATGGAGTAGCAGAGATTAATATAATATAAATTCTTATCTAATTATACTTCAATACAAAAAATAAATAAATAAAATAAGCCACTGCCAGTAATTAACACACAAATAGATTTTTATTAACGCACATTTAAAATTGAGGAATAAATTTATTTTAGATTTTACATTAATAATTTTTTTTAAAATTTAAATTCAAATTACTATTTAAATAGACCACACAGATAGATATTTCCGAGAGTGAATTTTTTTACCGAGACGCATGTGTTACTAACGATCCTTCCCATACGAAGTTTTCCCGAAAACAAATCGAGTCATTCACACCTTAAAAGAAGTTTTCCCGAAAACAAAGAGTCATTCAAAGGGGTAAGTGAAGCAACCGACAGCAAAACACATACATATCAGGTAATGAAATCAAACCCTCCCAACTTTAACGTAACTTTTAATTAGAACATAATATACACACACAAAAAAAAAATGAAATGGAAATGATTGCTTAAACATCTGCATAAAAAAATATTAATAATTGATTTTGCATTTTTAAATCAGATAAGAGTTCTTATTTTTAGCTATTAATTAATTGCAATTTTTAGAAAAGTTATTAAATAGACACTAGAGTTCATACGTTACGGATTGAGCAGATTTTAGATCCGTCTTTATGATCACTTTTGTAGATTTTGTCATTCTTTGAAATGAAACCGCTACTTGCCATTCATTTGGTCAGGAACTGTCATCCAGAGGCCTCAGCTGGTTGTCCGGAAAATCAAACTTATTGCAGACTTCCACATCGTGAAAATCTGCAATATAGCCAGTTATAACAACATATTCATAGTCAGCTCTCAGATAACAATCCTCATATGAATAATTTGGCTTTTATATTTTTATCAGTCTCTTATCATTCAATCTTTGGATTCAAAGAGCAAGATGTCACTAATCCATTCGTGTTTCAGTTATGGTCCGTGCTGTCATTTTCGTGTTTGCATTGGTCATTTAATTCCTTTGTATTCTCTTATCTGACCATTTAATTTATTTTACAAGCCTCACAGGTTAGTTTGCTTTTGAACAATCATTTAATTAATAAGACAATCATTTCCATTTTCTAAGACTACAGAAGTCAACATTATTTCTATTTTTAAAATATCAATCTTTATATTTTTACTTTTTTACAAAAAAAATACGTTCAAATGCTTTTATCTGTAAAAGCCTTCAAAGTTTCCTATCTGTGCAATCTATATATACGTTACACAACTTTTAATTTTCAGTTTTTAAGTTTTTTTTTTTTTTTCATTTTAATAAATCAATTTTTATTCACGATCTTTTTATTTTAGTTTTAAAATAACAGACAATAATTGGAACAATAAACTTCCAAGCATTAGTTATATTAATGAAACACTTCAAAGTAATCCAAGCTGCAGATGAAAAATAAATTCACTTTTGTCTACTATCCATACATTTATATGGATAATATAATAAAGAATATCTATTAGATTCAATATCATATTAGTGAAGATGTTTATGCAATGAATCAGCTTATAATGTGAATTCACAAAGAAGAGTTAATTTCTACATATTTTAATATGAATCCACTTTTGTTTGCTGCTCCAAAATCTTATACAGATAGTAAATTAGACAGTGGTTTCTATTAATGTCAATGTGTAATCAATATAAATGTCTATGCACCTTATTCAAGTCATCTTATAATTTAAATTCACAAGGCAGAGTTCATTTCTATTCATTTAAAGAACCTAGCATTAATGTAACCAGTATTTGAAAGTGTTTCACTCTAATTATAACACTGCTATATAACTTCATCTTTACATATATGATATATAAATTATTTGTTCACAGGGACATTAAAATGAATAAAGTTAACTCTGCCTAGGTAATTTAAATTATAAGGTAATTCTAATGAAAAGGAATGGAGATTTCTATTGATCTGATGTTTTATATATATTATAGTCTAATCTGCTATTCATATAAAATCATGGACAGCAAACAAAAGTGGATTCAATTAACATAGTTAGCACTTATTAGTGCTAAATTAATTTAATACATTTCATATTTAAAATGTTTACATTTGAATCATACAACTACAAATTTAAATTTGTTGAATTTTTTTTTTTTTTGATCAGATAGTTATATAGATTACATATATTATTATAACTTGTTATTATTATTGTTTTTTTTTACAACTATTTGTAATATAATATAGGGGGTTTAAACAGACTTTCAAGTTCCCTTCAGCATCCATTCTATCTCATATGACATGACCACACATATGTGAAAAAGATAAATAATGTCCAAAATAATATTTGAATACAAGCTAAATACTTAAGCTAAATGTAATTAGAGAGAATGACTGAAGGGAGCTTGAAAGTCTATGTTCAAATCCCCTCTAATTATTTGTAATATAAGTAAAATAAATTCACTTAAAAAATTATAGGCATCACATATTAATAAATAGTTCTTTTTCTTAAAAACACTATGTATTGAAATCAAATTAAGAGAATATTAGTTCCTTAAATTTAATACAGTAAATGGATTTAATCTAGAAGCTACTTAATTACACAGCTTTAAAAATCTGAGGTTAGAAAATAAAATGCAAAACACATTTATAAAATTTATTTACATAACTTACTATATTATCTAGAACATGACCTGAAGGTTTAAAAAAATGACAGTAAGGTGTAGATTAATCTGTAATACTTGTAGTGTGCCTTAGACTGCTTTTGGTACTTTTTGGAGATGAAAATAAGCATGCATCTTTTTTACTTACTCCTCCCTCTAAGTTGATTTCTTTGTACATTTATACTTTCATCAAAATCTAATAGAAAAATTAATTACTTATAATGAATCAATTGTACTTCTCATAGTATATTGTCTGTTTTGTTATCAAAAATGTGATTAACTTTTCTTTATGTAATGTACGGAAAGGAGTTTGCTATTAACTGAAAAGAGACCCTTTGATTTTTCTTGGAGGCCTTAAAGGAACTGAGTAGGGCAAATTCCTAATGTCCACTCCATGTGTTCTTGTCACTGCAGCTGTTATTACTATGTGATTATTCATATAGTATATGAACATGGATGTGCTGCTCACCAACACGCATTAGCCAGCATGGTGAGTTTATTGGCTTTTTATCTCTGAATTTAGGATCAAGAAACACCATGGTCTTTCTTCTCAGTTGCCTGATAAGGCAGAATGAATGTTTGTGTAAATGATATTTTCCCAATAGATATATACAATTATGACAGACAAAAATAAATCATGCCCCTTATTCCCAGGAGGCTGTAAAGTCACCAACCAAGGCAGCGGTTGGTGGCCAAAGGTGAAGGGTGCTAAAAATCCTGATTGTGGACCCAGACTGCCATTTGATGATGACTTTTATTTAGGTACATACAACTGCAGATCACTTTCAGGTGAAGGAAAATTGCAAGAATTAGAAGAACTGTCTTATATTAAATGGGACCTTATTGGACTTTGTGAAGTTAGAAGAAAAAGTGAAGAGACAATTAATTTAAAAAGTGAACATGTACTCTATTATAAAGGCACAAATATTGAAAATACAAGTGGAGTAGAATTCATTATAAATAAAAAGTGGAAGAACAACATTGTGGAGGTTGATGGTGTATCAGATAGAGTGGCAGGATTAGTTATACAACTTAATAGCAGATACCAAATGCAGATAATTCAGGTTTATGCCCCAACAAGTGCTCATAGTGATGAAGTAGTAGATTTTTATATGGATGTACAAAAGGCTTTCGATCAGAGTAAACAACATTTTAAAATTGTTATGGGAGACTTTAATGCTAGAATTGGTATATAAATGAAAGATGAAAGTACTATAGGTAATTTTGGTTATGGTAATAAAAATGAGAGAAAGCATAGACTAGTGGAGTTTGCTGAAAAAGAAAAACTTTATATTATAAATTCTTTTTTTGAGAAAAATGTTACAAGGAAATGGACATGGAAGCATCCCAATGAAGGTACCGCAGAAATGGATTATATTTTGACTAACAGAAAGTACATATTTCAAGATTGTAATATTCTTAATAAATTTAACACAGGAAGTGATCATCGATTAGCAAAACTAGAGAGACAAAAATTATTAAGAAAAACAATTTTTACAATTGATATTCCTAATCTTCAGAAACATTCTAATGAATTTAAATTAGAACTTACAAATCGGTTTCAAGTATTAGTAGATTTTGAACATGATTCAGATTTGAATGAAATTAATATGAAAATAACTGATACACTTTTAAAAACTGCAACAAAGATAGCTGGTAGAAAAAAGCAGCAATTGACCAATAAAATTTCTACTGAGAATAGAGAATTTATGAAGAAAAGAAGGAATATGAAGATATACAAAAATGATGCATTAAAAAGGATTGAATATCTCGAATTTTGTAAAATGGTACAGAAAAGAGTTGAAAATGATATAAGAAAGTATAACTGTGAACTAGCAAGGAAAGCTGTAGAAGAAAATAAAAGTCTCAAGAATGTAAAACAACATTTTGGTATTGGTAGGAAATTTATATCTGCAATAAGAAAAAAAGATGGAATTATTACTAAAAAGAGAGATGACATTATGAAATGGGTAGAAGACTTTTATCAAGAATTATATAGTAATAAAGAACAAGTACCTCCTATTTCTATTACATCTTCTGAATTGCCCAGAATTTTAAATGAAGAAGTGAAACATGCAATTAAATGTATGAAGAAAGGAAAGGCTCCAGGTAATGATGGAATTATAATTGATATATTAAAAGAAGCAGGTGAAGAAATAGAAATTTTTTTAGCAAAGTTATATACCAAATGTCTAAATGATAAAGATGTACCAGATGATTGGAAGAATGCAGTAATAATATTAATATTTAAAAAAGGTGATAAAGAAGATATTAAAACTTACAGACCTATCAGCCTTTTATCGGTTTTATACAAAATTTTTACCAAGATAATTACAACTCGTCTACAAAGAACATTGGATTTCCACCAACCAAGGGAACAAGCTGGATTTAAAAGTGGTTTTAGTACAGTAGATCATATCCAGGTATTGAGAGAAGTTATAGAAAGGACAAATGAATATGACTTGCCATTATGTTTTGGATTTGTAGATTATGAAAAGGCATTTGATTCTATAAACATTTCTTCAGTGATTAAAGCATTGGATCATCAAGGTATAGATCCAGGATATTGTCATATTTTAAAGAATATTTATAAAAATGCAACAGCAACAATTACATTACATAATGATACTGGGGAAGTCAACATTGAGAAGGGTGTAAGACAAAGTGACTCCATATCTCCAAAACTTTTTACAGTAGTGTTGAAAGAAGTATTCTGTGGATTAAAATGGGAAACTAAAGGAGTGAAAGTAAATGGAGATTATTTAAGTCATTTAGATTTTGCAGATGATATAGTTGTTTTTGCAAATAATGCTTCAGAGCTGCAGGAAATGTTGCAGGAGTTATCAAATGAAAGTAGGAAAGTAGTACTAAAGATAAATGTTAAAAAGACTAAAGTAATGTTTAATCGATTTACTCAAAATATGAAAATAAAGATTGATTATGATGAATTAGAAGAAGTTAACAGTTACAAATACCTTGGTCAGATTATTAATACAGATGGAAACATAATGGATGAAATTAATCATAGAATTAAACTTGGTTGGAGTGCTTTTGGTAGAAATAACTTGATACTAAAAGGAAATATGCCTATGTGTTTGAAAAGGAAGGTTTTTAACAAATGTGTTTTACCAGTTCTTACTTATGGATCTGAGACTTGGACACTTAATAGAAGAGCAATACAGAGACTCCAGACCACTCAAAGAAGTATGGAGAGATGCATGTTGGGAGTAACAAGAAGAGATCGAAAATACAATGTATGGGTAAGAGAACAAACAGGTGTTACTGACCTCATTGAAAAAAATTAAAAGATTGAAGTGGAGTTGGGCTGGACATATTGCTAGAAGAGATGATAATAGATGGACAATTGAAATCTTAAACTGGATTCCAAGAGATTATAAACAAACCAGAAACAGACCACATAGAGATGGATGGATGAAATAAGAAAGTGTGCAAAAGTGATGTGGAGAAGAGAAGCTAAATATCAGAGAATATGGGTTAAACTTGGAGAGACCTTCATCCTGCAGTAAATTGATAATGGTTGATGATGAATCTACGGTGTATTTTTTAAAATTAGTATTAAACTATACTCAAGCAATAGGTGAGCCAGATTGTTGTCAATTAATTAGAAAAAAACAATTTGTAATATGTAAAACCATGAATCTAAAAAATGTATATATAGAATATTTCCTTTACTCCTGAGACTGGTTTATATTATGTTAAATGTGAAACTGCTTTTTCTATTAAGATGGTTTCTAGTTCTGGAAAAGCTGTTTATAGCTCAAGTAATTCCAATGTGATAAACACATTATTGGATGATATCATAGATATGAATGCTCTTAGTATGATCATAAGTATTTAATGTGAACTGTCTATTTGTAACTTAATCATTATTGGTAGTATTGATTCAAACACTCACGTTTTCCCTCTAGAGTTTCTTCTACTTGTAGAGTGTAGCCAAAATTTTTGAAAGTTATTCAGGTGGCATCAATGCTCTTGACTATGTTTAGCAATAACTCACTATTTGTATTGTTAACAGTGCATTAACTTTTCTCTTAACTCATACTTTTTTATGATGGCCTGTACCCTGACTATATTACCTGAAGTGAATCAGGATCTGGAATTAGTTTTATCTCATAATAAATTAATTACTGAGATAAAAAGATTAGTTTTTAGACATCTACTCATCAGTAGATCATTTGGAGACTTTTCTGTTGGCATTGAGAGAGTGAATTATTGATGTAGAGTAGCCATAAACGTTATATCATGATTATGACATATCAATTTGTTCATTATCATTTGAAGTATTAAATAGTTTTCTCCCCAAACTATTTGATTATGAAAATTTCATGAATTTAAATGAAGTAAACTTGTACTATTATTGGTCTCTATTGCCTTTGTTAACCCATAGCACACAAACTCATAATTGTTTCATTTGGGTTGGTACTTATAACAAAATTGTATCTAGGCCAACCAGAAAATATATCACTGCTTTTAGATTAATGTAATTCTAAACTGCTCTTCTTTTTTTTTCTCATGTGTCGTAAACTGTTCTTTATATGTAATTTTTAATAGCAGTACAAAGTGAAACAAATAATTGTTTAACAGTAATAACAACAATCATTTTATTTGCAAAACATATTATTGTTAAAAGATGTATAAATAATCATACTGAAAAAAAAAAAAAGGATCAACAGCATTAAATTCCTGGTAAATAAAAATCTCTAAAAATATTTATTTCTATAGAATATCATTTAATTAAGTAGTCCACTTGAATTTATTTCTCCAATAGCTCTCCAGAAGAGAAAAAAGGCTGTTCTCATTAGAATTGTTAAATTATGTTGGCAAATTCCTATTATTGTTTATTATCTAGGTAAGATTAATTAGATAACTATTTACTGACTAATAATGAATAGTTAACATATAAACCACCCATTTGGCTTAAACGTATTTAAATTTTCTCATTTAATTTTTTATATACATATTCGTAATTTGAAAAAATAAAATTATATAATTTTACGTTGAAATTTAATTTTTTTTTGTCATTCGATAATCTTAGAAAGTATATATAAAATTATTAAATTTTAGATTGAAATAATAATAATCGAATGGTTAATTACCCGGGGAGATTATATGACATACGAGCACCAGTACTGCTGTCATACAACTGTATATGTTTAAATTATAACTTGCTTGTATTCAAACTCATATACTTCAACTATTAATATTTAAATTATTTAATAAGTAATTACCTTCATTTGGCACTTCGTTATTTTTAATCTATATAGTAAAAATTTTCTTTTAATCCTTAACATTTCTTAGATTAAAAAATATTCAAGTATAATCAATATTTGACAATTTGCATAACTACTTTTAATTTTTATCACCGCAGGACTTCCTGATATACTTCTTTTAAATTATCAAAAAAAAAAAAAAAAAGGTTAAATTTTTATTATTATTATTTTGCATACATTTAAAGCTATTTTTAATTTTTATATTTCAAATCTATGATTCGTATATCTTAAAACTAAATCTTAGTACGCTTAAGTTTACATAAGCCGGTTTTGAAAGTGTTTTCAAGCTGATAATTTTGTTTAAATAAAATGAATGATTTATAGTGAAATATTAAAACTCTTTTCATAATCTGAATTCGAGAATAAAAAATCCTGAATTTTTTTCTACAGTTTTAATATACTATAATATTTCATAAATATAACCCATTTCCTCACAATCAATCTATTACTGCAGTAGTATCTCAATAAGTTACGTAATAGAAGTGTGATGTGAAAATAAACGAATGTTATATTCCGAATAACGTTTTCTACTTTTTTTTTCATATGTCAAAGCGCTGACCGGGAAGCGAACACGGGCCAGCTGCTTGGAAGGCAGCTATGCTAACTACTTGTATATAAATTATTGTCTTCCGTATATATAATTTATTAGCATTAACTTCATTTGTAAATGATATCAATCAGGCTTAAACATTTTCTTTAACATAACTGGATAGCTATTCTTAGTTAAGTTAAGGATATAATAAAAATGGAAAACTTAATCTCCATCCAGCAATTAGTAAGCCTGATAATGTTTTCTCTCTCACTATCTAAAATGCGTGGGGAAAGGGGGAGGGTGAAGCTGTTTGACAGATCAGCAAATCAGTTCTGTTTATTTATTGTAAAACTTTAATCAAGGAATTAAACAATCACCAGCAATTTTTGATGTTAAAACAACATAACTTTAGCATCTTTTTGCAAATCTATGTTCAACTAAAAAAAAAAAAAAATTAAAAAGATATTTTATAACTTCGTTTTAACAATCTACTTGTAGACTGCATGAATAAAAATTAATGACAATTACAAATATCAAAAATATGAACATAACAATCAGAAACTTAATGCCTTTTTTTCCCCCAATTCCTCTGAAATGAAAATCAGTTAACATAAATTTTTAATATTTTAATATATAATACGAATGAAAAAAATATTTTTTAAAAAAAATTTGGATATTTTTTTAAAAAATCAGCTATTGAATGAGATGTTACCAGTGGAGAAATGTACAAGTATTAAACAAAATTGGGAATGAAAATAATTATTCTAAACTAAATTCTTCCTTTAATAAACATGTTACCTACTACTTATATCATTTCACCTTAGTGTTTATTTGCCATTCCACTCTCTGCAAAACAAAATGTTTCTATTCCATCATGTAAGTAAAAGAATTTGCATTATATCTAATATAATATATACAACTTTTTAACCATTGTTTCTTTAATGACTTTAATAAAATGAATAATAAGTATATTACCATTTTCTTTACAATTTCAGTATTGGTTTTTTATTTTATGGACAATTTTTTATTTCAGTTTTCCTCTAATATTTCAACCATACAAGAAAATGATAGAATTTTACATAATATTTTGGAAGGTAGTTTAGGAAGAGGATTGAGAGGCATACCAGGAATATCATATATTAAACCAGAAACAATGCATAATGCTAGATGAAATCTATATAAAATATTTCAAATGCCCATAGTTATATTATTTTAATCACACTTTCCTTTAAATAAAGAAAATTCAAGTTTCTTTTACCTGCTAAAATTTGATTTATTTAAAGAGGGAATGTGACTGAAATAATATAATTATGAAATTCTTTTCAATGAACTGCTAAAATTTAACCATTCTTTATTTAAAGGGAGAGTCTGGCTGAAGTAATATAGTTATGGGACATTTGAAATATTTTATATATTAAAAATATGATTAGTAAAATTGAATGTTTTTTATATGCAGATATGAAACAGATTGCTGAAGATAAAACAGTATGACTGCAATAGCAAGACATTACCTTTAGAAGCTGATGATGTAAAATTATACAAGTGTAATTATAATAATTGAAGAGATTTTATATAGATATGTAAATCTAAAAAAAATGTAAAAGGATGTAGACAGACATATATGAAAGTAAGACAGAAATAAATTTTAAAAAAAATCTGAAATTTTTGTGATAAAATATTTTTATTATGTTGTTTTGAAAGTTCATTGAAAACATATATTTGTATATATTCATTAAATACCAGTCAACACTTGGGCAATATCAATAACAATCAACAATCTCAATCTGTTGTCAAGGCAACTTCCTTTTAACTATATAGAAATAATCTTTGGTGATAACTATATAAGATGGCTGAAATGGAGGAAAACTGAAATAAAAAGTTGTTCATAAAATAAAAACCAAGCTTTGGAAAAAAAGTGTGTTAAATGATTTTTAAAATATATCTTTAATGATTATTTTTCAAAACAAATGAAACTAATCAATATTTTAAATGTTTATCTAATTTAAGTATTTAATCACCATAATCAAAATACATAGCACATAATCCAATGTAAATGATTTAATAGATGTCACTGACCATTAGGAGGGATTTATTGAGAAAAACATTAGATATCAAAATGTTTGTCAAATAATCATTATTGGGGGAAAGATTTTTCAAGTACACATCATCATCTTCTGTGGTTCTTAGACTCATTCTAAAAAAAATGGAATCATGATTGTTTTCATTGGGAAAATATGGCAGAGGAAAGATCCATGGGTGAGCTACAATTTCAAAAAGTCATGCAGAAATTAAAGGATAGCATCACAAAACATCAAAATTAGAATGTTGAACCAGCATGTTTTATATGTACTTGTGATATAATCAACACAAATGCATATCTAGTATATTATTATTTTCATTTTATTATCTTTTTTTTTCTTGGAATTAAAATGATTTAGTTACTAATAATTGATTGATGGTGCTTTATTTATTTAAGTAAAAATGATAATCTAACTTTTCCAGAACAGATCTGGTTATGTAACTCAATAAAGATTCTATGAAAGTAATACATACCATGAAGCAAATCACCATACTTACATCAAGAGTCTATATATATTGAATATTTTATAGTGGAATGGTTAGATTTGTGAAAATATTGTCCACAATACATAAGATCAAATATATATATATATATATAGTCTTATGAAATTTGATATAAGATATTTCATAACTTTTATCTGTTGACTTAGAACTTTGTTAAAGAAAAACTCATTTCACTAAGTATTGGAAGCTTGCATTAAAATTAAGAAAGGTCTCACTATCATATCCAATAGAAAAAGGATATTATATTTCAGGTATCCATTTCCTGGCCATACTTTTTAAAAATTGCCTGAAGTGTATCAAATTGATCAATTGAGTTTGCACAGCTTCTAATTTTTCCCCAAAGGTCCAGCATGGTGAGTAAAGAATAACAAATGAATGTTTAAACAATGCTTTACCACATCTTCAAAAAAAAAAAAGAAATCAACATTCCATTTCAATCCCATTTCTATAATATTGACTTTCTTACACTTTCAGTACACTTACAGATTATTATCTTCTTTAAATAATCTAACTTCATTTAGGTTTAAATATTGGAAATAATAAAAGATAAAATTAGATGTTCAGGAAAAATCTAAACTATCACTATTATACCACATCTCACTTTATCAGTTAACCAAAATGATGTAAAAAATATAAAAGCAAAATTAATTTTAAATCCTTGAAATTCGTTTTCAGCATTTTGAAACTTAACATATGACCAACTCATGAAGGTGCCATCCTAAATAAGACACTGTGAAAAATTCATATCATCTATATTAAAAGTTAATTCAGTTGTCATTTCTTAGTCATATTAAATCATTGAAATTCAGTGTACTAATGATACATTTCTTGAATGCATTCATTAACAAAATCATTTTTAGATAAATACTTTTAATTTGTTAAAAATCATATTACTTTTACCCCAGAAATAACTTTTAAACTTAGTCAATATTAATATATTAAATACAAACATGATATTAATTTAATCTTTTTTCTACTCATGCACAATATTTTAGATATACTACAAATCTTCTAATTTCTAACATACTGAAAACATGTATATAAAGACATTTCTAAAATGCATTTCTCACGAAAGCAACTATATCCAGTTGGCCCAAGCCATTACTTTACATATGTCTTCATTTTCATAGTATTAGTAATTATTCATAGTAAATTATTATTAGTTTGTTTAGATTCTACATTTCTTGAAAATGCACATATAAATTTTTAGACATAAACATTAATGATTATTATTAATTATTTATTAGACTGCCAATTATTATGTCATTTGTAGTCAAATGATTAGTAATAATCATTAATGTATTTATCTAGATATAATATTAAATGAGTGAGTGAAAAAATATTACACTTGTTAATTTAAATCAGCAATTTGTTACAAGTATATGCTGATGTGAAAAAAAGACCTATCTGATCTTGAAATGGCTGACTTAGCTGAAATGCATATTGGAGGAAGGGGTCATTTGATTTTCAAAATATTTTTACTTGTGCTTAAAGTATGTGCAGAAATTAGAAGTTTGATGGTATATTTTTTCTTAAATGAACCAAAAATACATTATACTTCTGACTTTATTCTGAAGTTAAAGCAAAATATTTATTGCTAATAACTGCTAATGCTTTAAAGGAAATATATGCAGCAAATGGAATGTTTACATATAATTGTAATTTTAATTTCAACAGGAAACTTACCCATTTTTCATATCAATCTCATTTATTTTAATACTTTCCAAATGCATTTACTTTCTCCAGAATCAATGGATGATTTTTTAAATTGATCTCTTATTTGGTTTCACACACATATACACATATAAATATATATTAATATTTACATATTATATATGTATCTAGATATTACTATATGTTAATATTCTCTGCTCAATATCTCAACAATTTTTTTTAAAAAATAAAAATATAACACTCAATATCTAACTTACAATTGATTATTTGTCTAATATTATCAATGCTACCCTCAGTTTATTTTCAGATTTGTATCATATGTATCTTGCTCCACACTGAACTAAGTATTCACTACTATGCACTGTCTTCATTAATTTTGCCTCAAAATATCTCTGCTAATACACTATATTTTGTTTCAAGTTCCACCCCCCATATGTATTATATATTGCACTTAATAACTCATATTTTGTGGATAAGCTTCTGTAACAGTAAAGTATAATAATTTTCAACATGCACATATCATCGTTATCATTTTATTATCAATACACTGCAAGATAATGGTCTCTTCACATTCAATCCATTTTCTCTGCTATCTAGCCTCTCACCTCCACATACATACTTATTTCTTTCACCTATCTCACATGTGGTCTTTTTCTATATCTTTTACAATCTCTTGGAATCCAGTTTAAAATTTCAACTGTCCATCTATTATCGTTTCTTCTACCAATATCTCTTGCCCAACTCTACTTCAGTCTTTTAATTCTTTCAATGATATCTAATAACAGCTGTTTGTTCTCTCACCCATATATTTTATTTCCAATCTCTTTTTCCTACTCATAATATGCAACTCTCCATACTTCTTTTAATTTATTTTGAAATCTATTATATATATATACTTTACTGGTCAAAAATGTATGTCCATCCAACAAGACTTAGAATCTGAGAAAAAGTACCCCGAATCCAATCATGCCCGAGATACACAGGTCAGGAGCAATCATGAATTCTAACCTGTTTGCCCATTCCACAAATCTATAACACTACGGACAACACCTACGGTGATACTACATAAATTAATTATTTCCAGGCCTGGTGCTACATCGTTTTGCATGAGAACTCAGCAGATGATGATGATGAGGGATTAGAGTGAACCCAAGATATAAGTTAAAAACATACAAAAATATAAATATTATTAAGGAGATTCAAACAACTGGATTAAGTTTAAAAATATAAATATTTATTTTGATAAAATTCAAGATGATTTTATATACATATACTCAACTTCACACATTTAAAACTTTATTTTTGGTTACAAATATTTGACGATCTTGATACAATTATTTTATTTAGACAGATATGAATTTAGTGCGGCATTTAAATACATAGCATATTTAAAAATAGGATTTTATTTCATGTTACAAAACATCTATCTGGGTGTTTTGGTGGACGTTTATACATTAAGAACAATACGTATTAAGATATAGAGTTTCGCTGATTATATAATTTTTGTAGGATGCCCATGGTATTTCATACATAAGTTTATTTTCATTTATAGATTTTATTTGTAACAAAAATAGGGACATATTTTGATCAGTGAGTAGACTAAAACATTTATTTTACACATTTTCAACATTTAATGATAGACTATTGCAAAACTCTATAAATACGGAAGTGGCTTATTTCAATAAAGGGGGGGGCAGCTTCATGAGAAGTTGGATTTAAAACTCCAACAAAAAATATTACAAAGAGAATGACATTTCATTATTACACATCATTACGGTTTATTTGGTTAAACAGGCTAAAAACGAACTACAAGAGATTGCGGTGTTAGCGTAATAGCCGAATATTTGTGGATTCATTTTTTTAGGTGCTTTATCATATTACAGAAGTAAATAGTCTAGCCAACTTGCCACCCCACATTTTGTGGAATCAGTTGACAAAGGGTCCTCAGATGGAGTTGCAATGGGCCGAACTTTGCCAGAATTATCCCATGCATTGCTCTCATTTTGCGAGTCCAGGGACATTTCAACACCCCGTTTACAACCTGAAATGAAGATGAGACAACTCAGGCATTCCAATGCACATCTCTAGATAAAGCTTAATAGCATGAAAAATGGTCTATGCTAAGAACGCTTTTATAAGAATATGAAATCGTTGAGTTTAAATATTAACATAAAGCCTTAAATGGTTTAACAAATACACAATGATATGTTAAAATAATGATCTATGTGAGATAAAGTCATTTATCAAAAGTTAACACTATAATTAATGAAGTGTGCATTGCTCCCCCTTGAATCACTATTTTGTTTAACATATAAAAAAAACTAAAATTCACACACTTAAAAGTGCAAATAACAAAGTAGAATTAGATCACTAGCCTTTTGGTGATGATGATCAATAAAGAAATTAATAAAATTAATCACCAATATCCATCCCAGATTGCAAAGTATTTATACATTTTGTATAAATTTATGATCAAATATTTTTTTAAAAAGCATATATTTATTTAAAATACAAACTCAATCTTACAAGCTATTTAGAAATAACTAACAAGAACTCATTAATCCCCCCGCCCTTCTTTTTCACAGCGGGATATAGAAGTTCGTGAAACTGGGTTTGATTAGCATTTACAAATAAAATTAAGTGAAAAATATTAAAAATAAATTATAACCGCACCAAATTATAAAAATAATAAGTGTGAGTTGGATGAAAAGTTTTGACAGTTGTATTATTTAGATAGAAGAGAATCGACACAAAGAAGATAATTATTAATTTAGCATACTCACCAATTAGCAAGTTAAAAGAGACTCAAAATATACAGAAAACATTAATTTTAAAGAATTACAAGTTAGAATTTAGGTAATATGATGATAATGACTTTGGGCTGGTTACCCCAGCATTCTATGGAATGAAGTACTGAGGAATCTTCTGTGGCAGACAGCATTCTTTGATGGCATGGGCACTCTTGATCAGTGGGAGCTACATCAACATGGTGAAGAATTGGGCTGCAGTCAGAGGGGAGGTGGCTTAGGCCCCTCAAAATTAAACAGACATGGAGTCAGCTAGCAACTATTGACCAAACTCTGACAATAGATTTTTGGCCCTATTTATACAAACTTTGAGTTATTCAAAGAATGTTTTTAATTAAACTTCTTAACTCTTAATTAATCTTTAATTTACAGAAATATTTTCTCTATTGTTAGTGGAGATACAGTTGCTAGATAACTGTTCAAAAATAAATTCAAATCAATTTCCAGATTGGAAATAGATTTGATTAAAATGTTAACAGCTAACTAAAATCAATTAGCTTTGTTTTAAATTTTACTTTCATTAACTTTAATTTAAAAATTCCTTTTAAAATCACGAAACAAACTAATGTTCCCAACCGTTTAATTACTTTTGGACAGTTAGCGATTGCATCTTCCATCTTGAATTTTTATGTTGTTTTATAAAGAAAAATAATTACAAAGTATTAAAAATTTAAGTAAGAAAAAAAAATACAAATTTATTTACAATATTTGTTTGTGCTTTTATATATAAAAGCTCCATTAATATATGTATATATCTGACTCGCATCTATAAAAGCCAATATTTAAAATTAAAGAAATTTTTTATTTGAGATTTATATTTATAAATTTTTATAAACGCTTTTCAGAAACACATATAATACTTATATACATATGACAAAAAAGGAGCAGAGTGAAACATGGGTTAAGTGGTAAGATCGACTGTTTCAATATATATATTGCAACATTTCCAGTATAACTGTAAGTTGGCTATTTTGAATTTAAAGATTATAAAATTTTTATTGGCTTTGATTAATTGAATTAATTTAGTTTGTATGGTTAACCAAATGTATTTATCACTTTCTGTTGGCTAAAGATTATAAAATATAGTCATTATTTTATTCAAATAGTCTCATATCAATTTTTATAAGAATTATAATAAATATACAGTAACTTTATAAACTGATTTTAAATAAACTTCTAAATTTTATATGAAGAAAATATGTATGGTTTTTCATTGCTATTTTTATTAAGAAATAAAGTTGTGGTTATATAATAAATAATAATAATAGTAAATAATAATTCAAGAATAAAAATGAATACAGCATTACATTTTAATTATATGTAAAATCAACAGCTATTACATTTTAAATGTTGTGTGTGAATGGCTTGAAAGATTTTATATTTTAATATTTAGATTTTTATTTAACAAAAATTGACTTGGGTTTATTAAAAATATTTAAGTAGTAAATTATTTATTAAAAGTCAATTTAGATCTTTGAAATAAATATCTGAGAGAAATTCAAGGTTTGTAATTTATTTATTTGAATAAAATATTTGTAATATTATTTTGTCTATAAACCCAGAAATGAAAGTCTTTACTGCTTTTGTTTTAAAAATCTTAAGTTTTGAGTGCCAGAAACTATAGCAACTTTTTCCAATATTTGATTAACAATGGAAGAAACCCCCAGTGTGTAATGGAGAGTATTAAGTCATTTAGATATTATGTGATTATCGGTATAAAAGGAAAATCATGAGAAAATCAGCAAGTCTTCAAAAATTTTCAATGCTTAGAGGACTTCAACTAGCCCTAACTTTTAAATAGCCATTTTGTTTTTCATCAACCTAATGGCTAGATGAAGTTTTAACTAGGCAGGTACCTGGCTAGGCATCTAATTTTTTCATCATAATTCCAGAGGAGAGTTGAACAACAACGAAATAACTAGAAAGAACCATCAATTTGACTCATGAAATTTTTATTTCAAGAAATGGTGGAATTGTTATCTCATTAGTAATAATTAAAGCTGATATATTTTTGGAAGAATTGTATTTCTAAATTTAAAACAAATTGCTGGACTTATTTTCCATAAGTGATTATAAAAATAATTGGTCTCTTCACGATATGAAAGAATTTGTAAATCTCAAGGAAATAAATTTGATCTTATCTTCAGTTATAAAAGAAAACATTTTTAAGTAACAGTATTTTTAAAATCAAATCTACTTCATACCAACTTACTACTACAGAAACAAATTTTGCTTTAAAAATGAAAGATCATTCTTGCTAATGGATAAACCCTGATTTATCAGCAATTAATATTAATTATACAATTAATGGATTAAAGATCAAAAATGAATGAATTAATCTTGTACTTTAAATCAATAGGCCAACATTTTGGATAAAATAAAAACCTGCTAAAGGAATTAAAATTACTTTTTATCACAAAATTATGAATGTGTGTTTAATATTTAAAAACAATTGCATTAAGGATTATCCATGCTTAATATGTGAATAATATTTAAAAAGGATAATGAACTATCAAGAAATGTTTTAAATGCTACTTATAAATTATGAATCCTTCAAGAAAATATAGAATATAATGAAATACAAAATTATTACTGAGTTTAAAAATGGATTATCTTAGTTTAATAATTGTATTAAATAGAATTTCATATATTTACTCTGTTCCAGAATGGATAATGTGTTTAAAAAATGAAAAGAATAGTTGCATAAGTCAGATGGATTATTTGATATACTTTCTAATTTTTTAGTTAAGTCATATTATAATGTTTTGCAAATGTAAATGAAGATTTTCTTAGATATTTCAATATTCAAGTAAAAAATCATATTTTATTTGATATTATGATTAATGTTAAGATTGAAAATGATTAAATATACAGTAGTTTTTTCTCATGTCTCATAGCATTAGCTGGGAAACAAACCGCTAACCCGGGACAACTGCTTGTAAAGCAGCTGTCGCTGACCTCTCTACTACCAATGCTTGACAAAATATACAATAGTTTTTAAACTTATATTAAATGGCTATTGCCAAATAATAATGCTTATGACTTCTTAATATTTGGCCTCAAAATTAAATGGAGTTACTCTTATATAGATGTATAAATTTATAAGGAGTATTTTATGTATCACTTATATTTATTGTTCATTTTAAAAATTAACACTTATTCATAGAAAAGGTACAATACAGGGGATACAATGAAATTTGAATACAGTTAGGAACTTGCATTTGATATTCCATCGTTTTGTGATAAACACTAATAATAATTCTGTAGAATGTACGAAGAGTGGTATACAAACAAATTTTTATACAACCAGTCTAATGATTGAGATGTATATCAAGCAAGATACAAAAACCACAATTTTTGGCTATAATGTTAAAAAAAAATGGATATGAATGTGAAATACAATAAGAAACTTGCATATGGCGTTCCATTGTTTAAAAGGATAGTTTAAAAGAAATACAGAAAAATGTACAAATGGAATTATCCAATCAAGGTTCACACTTTTGTGGGCATTTCAAACAGTTAGCCCAATAATTAGGTACTACATCAAATGAGTTATGAAGTTACATTAATTGTTTACAGTAGTAATCCCAGTCAGGAACATGCATTTGCTGTTCCATTATTATACTGAATACATTAAGTGAGTTTTACAAACATGTACATAGGGAGCAATACTCTAAATAATAAAAGAAAAGGAAGTCACATACTTATGGTGTAACAGGGTTGCATCCCAACATTTAATACAGCCTCAACAGTGGCTAAACAATCAGCCAAATAAATTGGATAATTTATATGATAGAACACAGTAATTGCATAGATCAGTTTAGGCAGGAATGTTCAGTTGGTCATAGTTCACTATATTTTCGGATGCCTCCAAGTTTGGTCAGCCAGTGAAGGCAGACAAGTCCTCTTATCAGATCCTTTTGCTTTATGGATAAATTTCACAAAGAAGTCTTTAGTTGGAAGAGCAGATCCTTATTACTTTTTATTGTTATCTAGTATATAATAAAATAGCTTAATGTTTTAATTGTACTTTGTGCTGATGAAATAGCACTCTTTTGATGTTAAAGTCTGAAATTGAATCTAGAAAGGGATCTTAAGATACAAGCAAATAAGGCCACTGTGGCAAATTATCATTTAGGTCTGCAAAGCAATGATTTATAATTGCTTATTTCAAAAGGGTGAAAATTTTCTCTTATTTGTAAATGAGGTTTATACAAAATTGATTGGTTGATAAAATAAGCCAATTAAGAATGTTAATAAGACATTTAACTTTTATGATTATAATATTATCTACCTTCCAATATTAAATTGAAAACTATCTTTATCAAATATTGATGCAACCTATTTCTAGAAATGTGATGGGTATGATAAAACACAGTATGATAAAACACCTGACAGATCCTGAGTTTGAATTAGTTTAGAATATAGACAGTAATATTTATTAAAATGCATTATATAATATTTATTATCATTGTCATTTGTTCTTATTATTTATTTTTATCTTATGCAGTAAAATAATTATTAATTTCAATGTTTTTCTTTGTCATTCTTGAAAAAAATATTGTCATTTCATTTTCATATACTATATTAAAGATCATATTTGAAATATAAACTTACTTGTAAGACTCACCTGTATTGAATACATCATTGTTGTAGTAATGCTATCTGCAAAGTAAATCTTATTGGGTAAGATGTGTACATAAAAATCATATCCATGCATTAATTAATTTAACCATGAATTAAAATTATTATTCAATCTTTTTGTTTAACTTTGCAAGTCATATTTTTACACATGTATTAAATTATTCTTATTCTTAGCTAAAATTTGAAATAGAAACAATAGTTGTAGAAATTCTGTTGAAGAAAACAAGAGTAAACGTATATAGATTATTATTATTATTATAAAATATCGTAAGAAATTTATTATTTTATTAAATATTTATGATTTTATTAGAGTCTAGAATTATTATAGTTCATATGGAAATAAATAAAAACTTGTGTGCATAGAATAAATTGCAAGTGGAAGTGATGTAGTGTAGATGCACTTTCTTGTCTCAGCCGGGAAGTTCAACCGCGTATGCATTTTCTTATTATTCTACTCATCACAATTGATTGTTACTATATATATATAAAATACGTATTTTGCGGGTTCATCCATGTTAACATGGATGAACCCGCAAAATATGTATTTTATATATACAACCCGTGAAAATCTTCGTTTCAACATATATATGCAATTACATGCTTTTATTATATATATATTGTAACAGATTAAATATGTGGTCCATGCTGTATCTTGAGTCATAGCCTAATTATTGATCATCATTTGTAACAGAATAAAGAACCAAGGAAAAACAATCCTAATTTAATATTGCTCATGAATTGTAGTGTCATTTGTAACAGAATAAAAATAATAAACTAAACTAAAATGAATATCAATCAATAAACAACAATCTAATCCTTAAGTTAATAAAACAATGATAATCTTTGTTGTAACCTCATAAATGCCAATAGCATTTATAAGGATAGAAAACCAATAATACATTATTTCAAAGTACCCTAAAATATAAGCATTATTTGTAATACATCAACTATAAAGCAATACAAGTAAATATCATTGTCTTATAAATAACAGAATATTCTTATGATATAGATATATTATAATAGAATAAAAATAATGACAAAGAATTACACAGACATTCTTTAATATTTCTTATGAATCAACACACTGTTTATAATAATATAAACTTATACCAAAAGTCAAACAGTATTTCTATTTCTATTTAGATGAAATAATTCATGGGTGGATGAAATAATAATCTTAATATGGCTTTCAAGTTTACAATATCAGTGATATCTAACTAAATATATATCTCAAAAATTGAGTTTTAATTACAACTAAACAAAATAAAATACTCATTAATACCAACATATTCATTGTAACTAAGTGAATTATAATAAGATTAAATAGTTAATCATAATATGAAATCAATCAACCTAACATATCTTTCCATTTTTACCAACTTAATATATTATAAAATCAAATCATCCTATTAAATAACCTTAAAATAATCAATATCCATGCATAACTATATATAAAATAATGATAGATTCCTATTTGATGATTGTTCCAAAAATTGACAAATCTCATCCAGTTACTCTTCAGTTAATTAAAGATAAGTTATTAAAACTTTAGACTATAACTATCAAAGCATGTGAAAGATTAGATTTATTATAATCAAATATTAATATTAAAATTTAATATGTAAACCAAATTTAAAATCCACATAAATGAACTTTAAATATAATTAAAGAAAATCATCTAATTAGAACAGAATCAAATATATTACTATTATCAATTCTGCAACTGAATAAAATTATGATTTTATGGCTATATATTGACTCAATATAACATTAATGTTTAATCAATGACAACTTAAAATAAACTACATGAACATTTCATTGCAACTACTTTTACTCATTTCAAATAATTATTATATTTGCCCTTTTATCAATCATTAAATCAATTTATATACAGTTCATATTTTAGTATATTTACTTGTTATTAACAAAATAATTACAATAAGCTTCCAATTATTTATTAAATATTTGAGAATGTCAAATCAGTTAATTTATTGATATATAAAATCTATAGCTGCTAAAAATATTAAATTCCATACAAAAAAAATGATATGAAATTATACATTCTTACCCATCCTGTGTTCTTGATTTTCAAATTATTTTTATAATTGCTTGTATCATCTCATCAAAATAAAATTAACCAATAAACTTGCATTGTAAAATTGAATGACAACCAAGCAAGTTTATTTGATTTAAATTAATTCAAAATTTATTAACAAATTGATATAAATTAAAATCAATATATATCACAAATAAACATTTTAAATCTATGCATATAATTCAATTATGCTTTAGACAGTAGGTTTTCAATTGACATTAACTTCATATTTAAATAGATTATTGGACATCAATCTCCACTTACTGGATCTTAATTATGGATACATATGTTTATATAAGACAAATATGTTTGCAGAACATTTAGTCAAAGATATTTCTTTTTATTCTTATAAAATATGGCTAATCAATATATATATATGAAATTGAATTTTATTATTTGTTAATATAAATTTAAGAGAATAAAATAAAATAAATACTTATGATATCTTTTTGAACTCCTGACATAAGTGACATACCTAAAATTAATTTATAGTTGCTAAAAAAATAAATGTCTAAATGAAAATAATAGTTACTATGCTACAATATATACATTTAAACTTGAGAAGACTTAATCCTCATACATTTAGGTATGTAAATAGATTATTACTTATCCTACAATTATCCAATTATTCATATCAATATTACTATACCTTTTAAATGAAGAGAAAACAATAAAGCAACAATAATAAACATAAGCAAACAAACACCTGAATAATAGTCTTTAGATATGGTCTTTCTAAAATAGCACCATAGTTCTAGGGTTCATTTTTTTTAAAACCATGATCTGATACTGTTTTATTCTGACTTAATTTGTTATCATTTTATTTTTTTGCTATTAAGACTTAGTTTAGTCCCATATAGCTATTTGATTTAGATAGCTGGATTTTTAGACATATGAATGTCTGAAAATTTCAGATTTTCTTCTCAATAGTTATACATTAGATAAAGTGCTGGGCTTGTCCTAGTATTTTTAATCTAATAAATATCCTGGCACCTTACTGATGACACTAGATGCAGAAACTGGTCTGGAGTTGAGGATATTATTAAAGCTTGTTAAAAGCTTGTTTTGTGAGCTCTATATAAAACAAAACAGAGATATAATTTAAAATTAGTTAGCATTTTATAAGTTTTCTTTTTTCTTTTCAAACTAACTGAAGTCAATTTTTGTTTGGCAGATACTTGTTGATTAATTAATTATCAAGGTCTAAATATAAAATCTTTCTTTTTTTTATTTAATAAATAAAAAATAAAATTGTTTTATATATCTGTCACTTCAGACCAAAGATATAATTTAAAATTTCATTATTATATATAACACTATTAAATTTCAACTTAAGAAAAAGTTACCCCGTTTTAAATTTAAGTTATTAATTTATAATTTTAAAAGTTGTTTTAAGGAATATTAAAACAAAACAACTCACTGTATTTATGTTTATCTGTGCTTTTCTGTCCTTAGATATGTCACCATACAGATAACTACTTCTTCAGAAAGCTGGGTTTCCCTGGGCCAGCTAGAAGATTTTTCTTGGTGAGTTTGCTGGTTTCTCATCAGTATAGTCCAGGTAAGGGTTGTTCTGCAGTTGTTCTATTTAGACTAGGATCTGGTAAACTTCAGGTCAGCAAGTTAATTTGTCCTCATTTTTTCCAGGTTATTGATTCAGAATTGACCCAGATTTAAGTAAATCAAAACTCCTGTGAAGGAAAATAGCAGCTCCTGGATCTACTGTCCTGCCTTCAGCTACATCAGTTCATGGTAGCTATTCTGTCAATTCTCTGCTACAGCCAACAACAAACTGCAGCTATCTATTCTGGACAACTAATTGCTGCCACTTACTCAAAAATTTTAGTAGCCAGACTTTGCAGTTGGTCTAGTTGGCCAAACCAGAGACTTCTGGCTACCTTTTACAAAACTGCAAGCAAAACTAACTGATATTTTTTATCAGTCTTTTTATAATCTTGGCTGGGTCAGGTGATAAAAACATAGTGACTGTTTTCCATTAACTTTAATCCTTTGGAATTTGACAAAAGGTGTGATCTATATACATGTTTTTACTTTGATAGTAGAAATTTACAAATTAATTAAAAGATTTCAAAAATAGACAATTTTATAATTATCAGGAAACATGCTGATTTTTAAATTTTCAAAATCAGAATAAAAATATTAATTTTTATTAATCAGACCTTTTTTAAATATTTAATTTTACAATAAAATATTATTTTAAATACAGAGTTATTTAACCCTTTATTTCTTATTTTTATTTCAGTGAATGTAGAAAATATCTACTACAATTTTTGTCTGTGTTTATTTCTACTTTTCCTTTATGTTATATATATATATGCACACACAGTATTATTGTGTGCTATGTAACCCAACTCGTTACAATATATATATATATCTTTTCAGTATAATATTATACAAATAAAATAAATATATTTGAGACATTAGACATTTAGTTATACTGTTTATAATTTATTGTTGTGAATGCAGTAACAAAAATATATAATAAAATAATAATAATTTTATCCATATGTTTTATTCTTCACATATCCATTTTAAAATAAATAAATCATTTCACAATCTTATAATGAGCAATCTTTTTATATCAATAATATCATTGTCATGGCATTATAGTTCAATGCTTTATAAGTTAAAATATCCACCATCAAAATCAAATAAGAATAAAAAATTATGACTGACATTTTACCACATACTGAAACTCATCCCAAACTTCATCAGATACAATATATATATAAAATAGATTATTTTTGTGCATAATATACATATATAGTACAATATAAAGTAAGATTATAATATAAATATTTTTTTAAAAAAAAGTAATAATGTAGTATTATTAATAATAAATTGAAAAAGTACATATATTTTACTGCATGTCTGTGTTGTTTTATCACAATTAAAACCCTGTTTTGGTCAATTTTTTTTCAACATGGAAGTGGTCTTTTTATTGGAAGGTGTGGTTTCACAAGTTATTTTAATATTGTTAAGACTAATATTTTGAAATATGCATAGCCATCTCCTATTTGCTGTAAATGGTTTTAAATTATGTTTTTCAGATCCTTGGCTAAATTCTTTGTAGAGATTTATAACTTTCTGATTCAATAGAAGACTATGAACTGGGATGTTTTTACAATTCATATTTTTTTTTTCAAAAGGAAATTTATTTGACATTGAATCTATAATGTACATTGTAAACAGTATGTAAATACATTGAATTAAGTAGAGCTAAATACATATCTAGATCTTGAGTATAAATACGAACCAAAGTCTTTGGTTTATCAGCTGAGTTAATCCATTAGAGTAAGTTCTGTGATGGAGTACTGCTCCATCTCCCTGTCTTCAACAGTTTAAGTTATTAATAGCTATTCAGCATCTTGACATTACATCTGATGGGGAATGTTCACTGTATTCATTAGGCTTTGCATGAGAAACCTTCTTCCCATGGCTTTGATTAGATAATGATTGTTTTTCTTTGGAGTTTATGGTACATTTTTTCCTTTGAGGTTAATTAACTCCCGTGACTGTTTGTGAAGCCATTCCAGGGCTAACATTTTATCTCTGATGCAAAGGCCTGTTAACAGACTTTTAAATGTTTCCATGACATTTGGGTTCTGATGGCCAAATATTAATTTGCACCTTGTTAGCCACGATCGAACGCAGACTTCCTGGTATCTATATTCTCTCATTAAAATGTCAAATACATCACATATCATATGTAGATGATGTGTCAATTTTCCTCCCAGATCAAAAACATCTTCAGTTGATGCTTCAAATTATAAATAAACACACCAAGAAATTAAACCTATGAATCAATTATGACAAATCATCAATATGGAACATCAAAACTGGTAAAACAATCCCATCTATCTTCACCGCACAGCCACAAAAGTTTCTGGGATTTACTATAGCTAAGACAAAGCCTGTTGATGTCTAAAGAAATACAGAATGAGATCCTACAAAAGACCAAGAAGATTACCACTTCACTATCCAAAGTGTCACTTTCTCTTGCTGGCAAAACTACACTATTAAATACATTAAATTTTTCAAGGCTAAGTTACTATTTGCCTGTCATAAGGCCTACTAAATCTGTTGAGGCATCAATGAATTCACTGTGCTTGAAGTTGTACTGGAAAGGCAAAGTGGTAGCAATAAGCATTGCGAAGACTCACATACCTAAAGACCTTAATGGTCTTGGTCTCCATGCAGTGTCAACACTATATCTCCAAAAATCAGTTGGAGTTTTGAGATCCATGCACCTAAAGCAGTCAAATCAAAACTTATCAATACCAGTGACTCCTATGGACACCTTTCCACCGCTTGGTAGCAAATGGCTAGCAGACTTAATTAACCATGTACTGTCAACAACAAACATAACAGATCCCATACTGGAGAAAAAATAACTTACTGGGAAGCATACAAATTAAAGTACCCCAATATATCATCTTTGCAGAACTTACTTGGATTAAATAATAAGCAGTTATTAAAGAAATGAAAACAGTGGTTCTTGGAATTCAAAATAATTGACTACCTCCTGAAACTCAACCTCTCATCTCTTCCTACTAATCACTTTCTGGTCCAAAGAAGAGGATTTGCCTAAATAAACCCCCAGTGTCAACTGTGCTCTACCGATGATGAAACCACCACACATATCCTATACATGTGTCCTGCACTAAGCCAGGTGAGGACATTCATCAATGAAAGAGTTGATTTTGACTACAGAGAAGCAAGGATAATTCAAAATGCTATCAAAACTGGAATTTTTTCAATTCATATCATTTAACCATAGATTTAAGACTATACATTTTAATCAAAAATTATCCCTTAGTTAAGGTACAACTTTAGCTGTTTTAGAAGCACAAGCAACAATGGCACAAATTCTGCTTCTCTCTTTTTATAATTTATCTGATAGATAACTCATTCTTTCCAAACTATGACCTACTTCAGATTATGACTTCTTACCCTTTTTTACTAAATCAATATTTTTTCTTTTTTCACTTAATGAAATAACATAATTTTTGGGAGGTACTTTTTGAAAAAAAATATTGCATAAAAAAAATTCCGCCCACTTTTTTACAATTTTAGTATTGTATTTAAAATGTGAAGAAGACAAAAATAAATAAAATCACATTTGAGATTTGAAAATAATCTATTTAGTGAAGAAAAAAAATGCTGCTACCATGTCAAGATTTATAAAATTTAATAAGTTTGTGATTTTCAATATTTTTATTGTTTTTTTTTAATTTACATTTTTTTAGATACTATATGACTGAAGTCATGTTAATCTGATAAAGTGACATTATGGTTTAACTGCATATATGATATAAAGTAATCAAATGTTTTATATATATTTTAAACTCAATATATTGTAACCAAATTAAAGTAATCAAAAGAAACGATTCAAATAACTATTACCATATCTGAGTAGTCTACAATATATAAGATCATAATATTTAAAATAACGTTGGATTTCTCAAAAATCCAAATATTATTAATATCTCAAATATTATATTCATTGTAACTTAATGATCAAACGATCCAAATGTATTAAATAATTAAGAAAAGATTCAAATATAAATATTTAGCTTAATAAAGGAAAAGCATTGTAGCTTAAATTAAATTATGAGAAGAATACCTGAGTAGTGGCTATTAAACAAAAAGATCATAAACATTAAAATGATGAGTAGGAATAAATTAAACATATTTCTATAATTAAATTTCTCACGATATCACAATATCAATAATTATAAACAAATTATTAAGAATGACTATTATAACTCAGGTATATGGAAATCAAGTGAGTGAGTACACTAGTAACTTAATAAAATATCTTCTCAGGTATACAGACAGTAGATTTTATCCACTTTCATTTCTTGGTTTGATGTTAAGTGCATATCCAAACAAATACCAAGTGAATATGGTCTAGCAGGGCGCCACTAGATTATTTGAATCTAGACACAGTTATATCTAATAACCTTTCACATGTACCGGGTTTGAATCCCTTTTGGTACTTTATTCCTAATAAAATGGAGGATTTTGCTTTTTAGAGCTATACCACTGTATGCACTAATATCTAAGTAAATATACAACATCTTTAAACTAAAGTGGAATTCATTAGACACAAAGCATTTCTCAGATCTTAGCATAATGAATATGTTTCAATATTTTTTTTATAAGTTTTACTAGCTCAGATTACTATTAATTTAGGATGGCAATTCACTCATCCTTGCATGAAATAGATTATGGGATGGTGGTTATAATAATACTAAGAAATCACTAAATACTATGAAATCAATATTTATTTATGGCCTTTAAACATTTAAACAGCTCATTAATTAAAACATTGATGACGACGATAATGATAACGATAATGACAATGGTTTCAACCACAGCTTTAGGACTAAACCTAAACATAAAACCTAATTTTTATAAAGAAATTCATAATTATTGTTAATCTTAGCATATTCAATCATATCTTAAACAACTAATATTCAACCATTGATGATGAATGATCACATTTACTAAAGACTACTCTTAATGAACTATATACGCCTCGTTTAATAACATAAACTAATATTTTATTACTGCATTTCTAACATATACATAAAAATTTCTATATTTACATGAAAATTTATATTAACAATAATCATAATCGACTGTTTTAAAATCATAACATTAAATTTTCAATTCTTCCCCTTTCCCGTAAATGTATTTCAAAAGTATATTGTATTAAATTGGGGTAACCGATTTGTTAAAATGTTCCCTCCATAAGAAAAGTATTTCATATAAAAAAAAAATTCACTCATTGGCACACATACCTTATAATCTAACATGTAAGCAGAATGTTAAAAAAAATGTTAGTAGAATTGAAAGAACAAGTTTTAGAAACAAGTTTTAAATTATTTTCTCCCCCTCTCTTCTACCTCTGAAATACTATACTTTAACTTGAAACAAAATAATCTAATATTTTAATACTACTTATTACTTCACATTCGCACACAATTATACACATATAAAAATATTATTATGTATGTGCGTGTTTTATCCCATAATAACATATTATTTAACCAAAATAATAATACAAAAAATTATTTTACACATTAATATTTCATAACTGTAAATTAATAAACAAATAATTTTGATACATTCAAGATCATTTATGAAACTCAAAGTTATTATTAGTAAGACATTCTTGTTTTAATCAATCTGAATAGTCTTTAAAAGTTCTTTAAATAAAATATACCACTTTATTGCTAAAAGTTTATTAAGACTGATATCATAAAGAAAATAGATATAAAAAGTCATATTACCGATCTTTTGTTTGTGGAAAATTTCCAAGGGCTCAAACTTGTCTTGTATAATGTCTATATTTCTGCAGCTACCATTTCCATTTTACGTTGGAACAATCTCTTTCTTGAGGTGTATAACTATTTGATGATTCTATTGAGGTTATTTGCTTTACTGGACAATTTGGAAATCATTATATTAATTTTTCTTCTCTTCCTGTCAAGCATGATTCTTTTAGTGGATGAAATACAGCAGTTGTTTTCATGTTTATAAATTTTCTTGAGTTTGAAATCAGTTACTGGAACAATTAATTGGACTTGATGATTTAATATTTATCAGTAGCTTTTCCTGATCGCCTTTAAATGCAGGTGGATGCTTTCTTCTTTCTATTTAAAAACATCTTATTTCTCACAGTCAGTTGAAAGGTGTAGAATATTATTTTCAGACAAGACATCTTTTCTTCCCTATATGATCTGTGGCTCCATGACGGTCAGGTCTTGATGGGACACATATATAATTTTTCTACCCCGTCATTTCTTATATTTTCAACATTCAAAACTTCATAAAAAAATGATTAAAAAAAATAAATTATCTAGCAGAACTAAAATGTTTGTCTGCTTTAGTTTCAATAATTTTTTAAAAGTTTCTCTAACAAATAATGAATGAATGATCTCAACTGATTTTCCAGATTGCTTTTATATCCGATTTTTGAGTCAACTTACCCAATTAGAGTGCTAATGTGACTTGCTATCTTTGACCAACCCAAAAAAAATCATACACCTGGTTTTCAGACACTTTTGTCTTAAAAAAAATAGACTTAATCCTTTTTCACGTATATCTGTAATATCTAAAATTGGAGTTTCTTTTCTGTAATCTTAAGATAAGACAATTTCAAAATTAGAGTAGCTACCCAGCTTAAACTCCCAAAGTGACAAACAATCATTTACAAAAACAAAATTGCTACAAAAATAGATATCTGATTCAACAGATTTCCTCTTTTAACATAAAATTGTACAAAAAATAATTTGACAGATTTAACCCTTCCTTTTCTTTCAATATTTAATAAATGTAAATTTCTGTATTGTACCAGTCGGTTTCGTCTGTTCATATAACAAGATCTAGCATCTAGGCAAAAGTACATCGAGTCCAGTCATGCGCAAGATACATAAGTCAGAAACATTCCTGAACTCTGCCCTATTTGCCTATTTTCCAGATCTACCAACTTATGAGCAACAATTCCAATGATACTGATCTAATTTATTTCTACCCCACCAGCCTCACAAAGTCGTGACACAAAAAGACTCTTATTTGAACTTTATTCATGTACAGGATAGTAGGATTAGCTATTTTCGATCATCTAGTAAGTGGAACCTTTTTTATATAATATCAAATCCATTTCTATTCAATAAATGAAACAATGACTTAGATATTTAGAAAGATATAAGATTTATTAAATCAACTTGGAATATATATGAGTGAAAACGTTATTGGTGTTACAATGTAAATAAAATGGATGTTTTCTTCCTTGGATACATTAACCTCCCTCACAATGCTACAAAATGAACATATTTAATCATCAATAACAAATAATTCATGGCTTTATTCTAATGCGGCTATTTATATGTCAATAATTTATCGATTGAATGGGATACAAAGATTTTTGATAATAGCGCTAGACTACAGTTACATAAAGTTCTTGGAATCCACCATTAATAAAACAATAGCACTCGTACCAATACTTAAGTTTATTGAGTTGGATAATAAGGATAATTATATTTAATGAATATTTGCATTTGCTATATAGGAACATGTGTGGGAAGCTAATTTGGGAAATAATAATAATGGCAGAAATATCGTATCTGAAAGTGTGAATGAAACATAGAAAAAATGGCAATCCATTTAGCATAATCATAACAGTACGGTTTAGGAGAATTAATAGGCTTTTAACGAGAACAAAATATGGGAGAGCAGTACATGTATGATGGCAATGGAGAGATCTATTCTAAGATCCAAGAAGATGCTTCAATTCACAGTTAAAGAAGGCGACTCTCTGCAAACGTCGGCAGGGTCGGGTCATAAACAACGAAGAATGCGCTTTATCAAATTGCCATAGGCTGGACTTTTGCCAGAGCGAACCCTATGCAATATCTTGCGCTGAAGAAATCCAAAGAGGTTTGCCAAACCTTGACCTTGGTATTGGAAGTGAAAATGAACGAAGCACAAAGATATATATATCGAGAGGCCGGTATACACGTAACACTTGCATTAATATAAATAGATATATTTAACTAAGGAATAAAGAATTATCGCCTATCTTTATTAATAAAAACCCAGCGTACTGGTACTACACAAACTTTCCACAACATATAAATAATATAACTCTTTGGTTTTGAATGCTTTAATAAATAAATACTTTTCATATTATTAAATATATATATAAAGTCGGGGGTGGCTATTGATTTCAAGAAAGTAATATTAATTTAATTCATATAAATCTATTTGCAGATTTTAGAAGTTAGCGCTATTATTTAATTAACCAAAAAAAAAAAACAACACATTTCTAAGAAAATAGATTTTTACTTAGTTTTTGAAAATAACACTGTACAATAATTATCAAATTCTGATTTTATTTCCCCAGACTGGCAGGCACCCGCTATACTGAGAATAACAAATTTGTTTTTAAAAAATACTAGATTAATTACCCTCTGAAAAGTAAGGAGGGTTGTCTTTTATTAAAAGAGATAGCGTAAGCATTTGCGATTCTGGGGGAAATTATCGACATATAATTTAGTATCTGAAAGTATAAAATATAATAATGAAAATAAAGTATTGCCACATAGACATGAAATTAAGAACTAATAATTATTCAGGAGAGGTTTAATGTAGGAGAGATTACAGCTAAGTTATATATAGAGAGAACAAGGTACAATTAACAAAAAGGTAAGAATTTTACAAATTGATTCATAACTAATATTAAATTTTACAAATGAAAGCTTTACAAAATGTTTAAAGAAATAGATAGGTGAGAGTTAAAATTATTCACGGTAACTTTAAGAGTCTAGCAGCATTTGAAATGATTACCTCTGTAAAACGTGACGGTTCTTTTGATGATTTCAATTCCCTCGGAGACTAGATCTAGTTTGTCAAGCATCGTTATTCAGGCAGGCAATAAGTTTGTTATTTAACAAATAGGCATATAATTATAGTCTATGAATATCAGGATCCATGGGCACAGATTCCAGGGAAGGCCATCTCAAATGGCGAGAAAGGCGACTTAGATTTACTCAGTACACATTGAAATTAACGAATGCAAATTTTCTTGGGTGACTCTCTCCTTGACTGTCCTAGTTACTCTCCAAATTAATTCGAAATTATTCCATGCCTTGGTATTTTTGGAATCCTTTTCTGATTGGTCATTGCTAATTGTTATCTAATTCAATTAATTTTTAAAAGAATTTGTACATACGATTTACCCATTGTGCTGGAAGATGCCATTGTGAGATAAGTTTTCAATTCGAAATTAAATTGATAAAAAAATGTTTGTAACAAAAGTAAATCAATTAGTTTAGTTTTTTAATTTTGATTTTAGAGAAACTTTTAATTAAAGTTATGTTAGAATATTATACAAGATTACGCTTCTCACCTTTAATTAATTTTGACTAATTACAATCGCATCTTCCATATTGGATTTAAAAGAAAAGTGGAGTTTAATGGCAAAAATGATTTAAAAACACAATTTTATAAAATTACATATAACGAACTTTTCCAATAAATATTTGCTCAGCACGTTTTTCTCTACAATATCTATAGCTATCTGAGCTGCAATTAATAAATACTTATTATATCTTTTATAGAATAACAAAATGTAGAAAATATAATATATTGATATTATAGCTTGTTATAATTAATCTTCCGTTCCCTATTGTGTATATGTATTCCCTCTTTAAATGCTATATTTATTATTTTTATTTTGTGTATTTAAATTCAGATATTTAGGCATATATCTTCGTTAATAAATATGTTAGTTAATAATACTCAAACAAAAGGATAAAAAAATATGTTAGTGAGTGGAATATATACGCAAGAATAGGGTTTGAATTTAGGTTGGTAGCAGAAGATTTGAAGTGGGCTGTGAAGCGCAATCTGAATCTCAGATTCCGCTTCAGTATGTAATGTACCCACATACTTTATCATTTCAAATCATTCATAAACTAACATTAAATAATATAATTACTAGCTTAGTAATTATAACCCTAATATTTAAAATTAAATCTGTAACTTTTAAATCCCAATTACAATTATAGAAAAGCAAAATAGAAGTATAGAATAAGATATTAGAATTGATCAAGCATAGGTTAGTTTTAAAGAAAGTTAAAATGTTGAATATTTGAAATATAAAACAATTAAATAGTTTACACATACATTGCCTATACATATGCATTATAACTTTGCTTTTTAAAGAAAAATTAAAATTTGAATAGTTTAAATGTGTGTATTACCTTTCTATCAACACACAAACAAGTAAATCATATAATTGCTGTCCCACTCTCTTTCTGTCTAAAGCGTTTAAAATTTTGATCTGGTAGGGTTTGAACTTGGATGCCCTACAGCTTCTTTTATGGTTATATAAAAATGTGATGATGATTTTGTTTTACATTTTCCTACATGCACATTACTATAAATTTAGCTAGTGACTAAATTGTAATGGCACAATATGTATGTATATAATGCAGGGTGGCCCAAAAGTTTTGATCAAATAGAGAAATAATTTGTAAAATATACTTCAGTGTAATTAATTGCAGTAAATGCTGAAATTGATGACATTTGACTTCAAGGTATTTTGAATATATTCTAATACATAGTCTTTGAACACTTCATAGGATAAAAGTTTTCCACTCTTTTTGCATTGCTCATATGAAATCTTTTAAAAAATTACACTATTCCTAATGCACTTTTGACAAAGCTTTATTTAACTCTCCTATAACAATTTCAATCACTTTGTAGTTTTCTTCAGATCTTTCAATTTTTACCAATGAACATAATTTTATTAGTTTGTATTAGGCAATTGAAACTAATATACGAGAATTAAATAAATCATTGTGAAAAGTGGATTAGAAAGAGGGTAGTTTTTGTTTTAAAGATTGTCTTTAAATAATTTGTGCTGATTCTATTTTGTGGGAATACAAATTTTTTCTTTAGTATATTGATATTTCTGGACTAATTTATGGAAATTACTGACCTCAGTTATCTGCAAAAAGAAATAAAGAGGATTTAAATCTACAAAGCTAAATGTTCATTTAAAAAAAGATATATCAAAATAACTTCTTACATTAATAGTAAAATTAAATGAGGAATTAACTTGTTGAAGCAATATTTTAAATCTTTTAACAAAAGAATGTTGTCTAAAAATAAAACAGGATAGGAATATATGGAAGAATATTCATTATCATTTAGACAAATGATTCAATTAATTTGTTACCCAATATCATTATCCATACAATGTCAAAGTATCCTTTTTCTATCCAGTTTGGGTTATCAAAAGATCAATCTTATATATTGGTCTGTTGTCATTGCTATTAAAGTAAAATACAGCTTACTCATAATAATAAAAATAATAAACCAATAATGTTTATCATTTGCACTTTTGAAAAAACATTAATTATTATTCTAAGAAGTTAATCAAACCTCCACATATGCGTTGTACTATAATATTCAATTAGTAATGTTAAATATGAATAAACTCTCAATCCAAGTCACAATATAAAGTCTATAAAAAGATAAAATTGGCTGTCTTATTTTCATATATAAATGCAATTATATAGGCAAATCTTAAGCATCTTCCAACAAGAGCATGACTATATTAAATTATTCATTTTTCTTGATTATTTAAATTAAGTATAACATTTTCTAATATTGACACATAATAAATTTTAACTTTTCAGAAGTGTTAATAGGATATAAAAAAGAAATATAATTAAGGTGAATAAATTAATATATTCATGCTCTCATTTCAAGCTGCTTAAGATTTATTTGCCTATATAATTTCATTTAGATATGAAAATAAACCAGCCATTTTTATCTTTTTAGTCTTTATCTTGTGACTTGGTTTGAAAATTTATTCATATTTAACATCACTAATTGAATATTATCATAAGGCTCATGTATGAAGGCTTGATTATCTTCTTTTTAGAATTACAGTCTGGGACTATGCTATTAAAAATTTCTTGATTATTTATGTTAATTATATTATATATTTTCATTCTTCTACAAATGTTTTTCTATGAGTTGTCATTTTCAATCATCATCGTATTATCATTCATGCACTGCTTTTACAATTTTACAATAACAGCATGTGATACTGCATGCTTCTTTGAATAATTATGATTAAATTTGGCAGTAACTTTTTTTAGTAAAAACTGTCTTTCATAAAGAAACAGATTATTTAATTTTATTTATTGTTATTTATTTTTACTGAGGTTAAAAAAACATTAATTAATATAAAAGAAAAATAAGTATTAGTCAATTATCTTTGAATTCAGACTTTTATGTTATCCTATATATGTTTGAATAGATATATAAATTTTGTAGTTGCATGCATAAAATAAAAAAAGATTGAAAGAAAATTCAACTATCACTAAAATTTATAACTAATCTAATCTTTTTTTTCTCATTCCCTCTTCATTTTTTTTTTATCTTAATGTTTTCACTCCCTCAGGTTAGGGCAGATCCTGATCATTATAATCTTTTTTCCCTTATTTTTTTTTTTTTATTATATTCACATTCTGTCTTGCCTTTGTTTTTTAACTTTTGTTTTTGGGTTTTTTGTCTTTTTTTTTTATTTGATTTTTTTATTCTCTCCCAAGTTAGAATGCCATGCTTATGGTTGTTTAATGTAAACATATATTTTAGAGTCTCTTCTTAAACAATTGTTGTTATTATACTGATGAATCTCATCAGCCATTGATTAGGTTAAGCAGTGGGGAGGATTGAAGAATGCTGTTAAAAATGTTTTTTGTTCTATTGGGAAAAAAAAATTATATTTGATTTAAAATAAATGAAATTGGTTTTTAAAATATGAATGGCATAATTAAAAAAAAAACAGTATTAAAACGAATTCTAAAACGTAGAATAAATAAAAAAAAATTAAAGTGGGCTATTTTAAGAATAATCTATGCCACACCACACTACAATCAAATTTTGTATTTTTACAGTCAACAGGTGACACAATTGGATCCACTTACATTAATCTTAGATCTTTACCTTCTAATTAGATTAACCTGAGGCATTTCCAAATGGCTATATTAACTATGCACTGTTTGTATGAAAGAAATATTATAATTTATTACCTGAGAATATTTTTTATAATTAGCCTGATCCAGATTCAAACTTCAGACCTAGAATGTAAGCATATTAGATAGATATGTTAAAAACTACACCGTAAAGTCTTCAAAATAATAAAATATGTATGTACAAATATCAATTAAACAAAACAAAAAATTAAAAAATATTAGAATGAGAATTTAAGAATTATTGAAAGACATTTTCTAAAGGATTTTAATAGACAAAAGAAATAGCAGATAGTTAAAGATAGTTAACAAAGTATGCTTATAAAACATAATCTATCTTATTATTAATGTAAAAATATATTTTGATTGGAATATTTGATAAAGGATTAGGAAATACTGTATATACGTAATCATCATCAATTCGACTTTGTCAATGCTTTTAATCATCTCAAAAGAAATTATTTTAGCAACTTGTATTCAATATTCATCATTAATCAATGAGCTTAGCATTAAGAAATTTAGAATAAGATATGTATAGAATGTAGATATATAAAAAGCCTTAGTTATAGAACATTGCAATCTAAATTTAAAGTCTAATTAGATAAATCTTAAAATTTTTCTTTCCAATTCTAATAAGACATTAGTTCTTTTTTAGATATCTGATTTAATATTACCTAACTAACAATCTAATATTGGTCAGTAAATTGATATCTAGGTATTCTTAGAGAAGAACAAAGATAAAAGCTTTCAACTTTTCATCGAGTAAACAGTTGGCAAACTTTGTGAATAATGCTTTTATTTTGTTGTCTTCAGTGCAATAATTGGAAAGATTTTGACTATTTAAAGGCTGTTATGTATATATATATATAATTACATGAATTTATGTGTATACGAATTAAAATTGTAAAGAGGACATTCAATAAAATAGCAAGATGAAGTATTGTAGTGACTTGCATATTGAAATTAGGTTGCCAATCTAGGCAGCTATACAGCATTTTTGGAAACAGGTATCTAACTATTCTTATCTAGAAATTAAAACAAGGCTGGAAATACTGAAAACCATCTCTTAGGAGTTTATTCTATTGGAATAGGATCTGAGAGTATTATTTTTCCAATGGGCTGCTTACTTATAAGGATTTATTGTTTAGATTGTTTTCAATCATAAATGAGTGATTATCAGATTCTCACAATAATCTGAAATATTAATAATTATAGATATGGTTTTTGTTGCATGCAAAATTCATCAACAAAGTACGATTTATATATTATTTTTTTGATTTGGTCAAGGCATTTGACTCAGTTAATCAAAATATTTTGTGAAACTATTTGAAATTTGGTTGGTTGACTCTATTTGAAATCAGACAAATATTCAGTGGAATTTTTTTATATGTAATGGTATAAGACAAAGCATTATTGCTAGTGGTTGAAAAATTATGGCATTTGACTATAAATTGGCATTAATAAAGCAGTGATAAAAACAGACTAGGAGTTCTTAATTGCGATCATATATAAGGAAGTAGAATTAACAATAAATTACTGTGAAACTGGATTTGGACAGAGGTTTACTTGGCAAATTGTTGTATGCTTGGAACTATATTTAATGATCTTCATGCTTGTTATGAATATGAATGAACCTAGTTTGGACTACTTAATTTGTCTGGTTATACTGCCTGATGAAATGTAAAATTATAAAAGTAATTGCTTTAAAACAAAATATAGTGGTAATAGTAAGGATAGGCATTTTTTTTTAAAATATATAAATACATTCTATGGCATTTAAATAATGTAAACTCTTTATAATCTGAATAAAGAAAAATTATTATAGTTTGTGGAATTGTTAAAATTTATATTAAAATATAGGGGAAGAAAATTTAAATGAATAGATAAATCAGTACAAGTTGTCTTGAATTGTTGAGGGGAAAATGACCATTTTATTATATTCATTGATATTTTTAATTAATGTAATTCCTAAATGTGTCAATACAAGCTAATTATATGAAAAATTATTTTGTAAAATGGTGATTTTTCCCATTTTATTAGGATTATTATTTAATATTGTATTCAAGAGATTCTTACATAAATAAAATTTCTATTTCTTGTTGAATAATGGATATTACTTCAATATCATTAAGTGGTTTCTCTTTTTTTTTTTTTTTTGGAAATTGATTTTAATGCAATGCTTTAAGAAACAATAAACTTTGGTTTAAAGTTATTGTAAATGATGGGATTGACTCTAAGAATTCAAATGGTCTTCTGTTATTAAATTTATATATAATGCATGTATTAACTATTGCTAGCATAAGTGTAGAACATTATTGTAACATATTTTGCATGCATTAGTATTAGAATCTATGGCATCTTACAAATTATGTTATAGTTTAAAGTCAGATGCAAAAAAAATAATATTATACTTACAGGCACATATTACTTGATACATCATATATTATACTTCAATGTTAAAATGCTTAAAAAATAGATTTTATTACAAACATTTTGTTAGAAAATTTACTAGCAACTACTTATTTATGATAAACTTCTTATTTATGATAAACTTCAGTTGATATTAAGTACTAAAAATGCAAATTTAGATTTTCAAGTTTGTCATGTTATTGGATAATTTTTTAATTCCAAAATATTTTTTTATATATTATTTTTCAATTATCAAATTGGAAAAGAATAAATATCTTTATGCTGTTCTTCCATAAAATAATAATCAGAAAATAATAAATTCTTACAACAGCTATATAAATATCAATTTTTTTTTATTTGAAAAGGGCACCAAATCAGGTGCTGAAAAAGGCTTTTTATGCATATAAAAAAATTGATATTTATATAGCTGTTGTAAGAATTTATTATTTTCTGATTATTATTTTTCAATTATTAGAAGTTCTAATAATTTTTGTTGAATGTCAAATTGTAATGGTAAACAACATTACTCCCTACTATTATATTTACCTGCTGTGAGTCTTTCTTTTATTTTTATCTGTAATCTAACTTTGTTTGAGTTTTAGGTAGAAAAACAGAATTTTTGAGGTTCTACATTCAATATTATACTGCTGAATTTTGTTATAGTTATATAATTACTTTAATTAAGATGAAATTTATTATATGATAGTAAAACCTGGGCTCGTGTTATTGGAACATAAATGTATTTGGTAAAAATTTAAAGGCTGTTCATATTATTCTGAAAATATAATGGAAAATCATAAAACCAGTTGATATGTTTTTTAGGGTATTAAATGTGAAGAAATAAATCTAATATTGCAAGGGCTTGTTTTCATTGGATTTTACTTTTAAGTATTTGAATACTAAGTCATTTCCTAAAATGAATTTTATAATAAATTTGAGCATGATACTTGTAGAAAAAATATTTTCCATTTACATGTAAAGATTAATTCAGATACTCTAAAAAAGTTTGAAATTATTGGGAAAATATGATTAGGAATAAATTACAATAGAAATCTACAGTTAGACAAGATGCTGGAGTCTTTCAAACATAGGAATGTGCTATATAAATTAAAACAGCATCATAAGATCTCAATAAACTGATTAAAGTTCAACATGTAATAGTATTCTTGTATTGATTTGTGTAATCATCATAAAACACATCTAATTTTAGAGTTAAAATGATTAAATTTACAAATGATTTCTAAGAAATAAATGAATGTATATATAGTTTGCTAAACTTAGAAATTATAGCTCTGGTAAGGAATAATAAAAAAAAAGATCTATCAGTAATAGATTGGTATGTAATCCTAATTTTCATGAAGAAAGAGAATAATATTTCTTTATGCTGCCACTATGATACATAGGTAATTAAAAAGATAATAAAAAATTGATATGAAAATATATTTAACAGTGATCTAAGTTATATTGATATGGTTCAATAATTTTATGGCAATGATTCTTATACATCATTTTTTAAAACTTCATCCATATTTTATAAGTAAAAAATTAAAATGATCTCATAAAAACTAAAAAATATCTGTCAGTCTATGCTCATATATTATTCTACTATAAAATGACTATAAGATTATTGATTGTATCACAAATTTTAACATTTTAGCATTACATTGTTTGTCCCCCAATGTGGCACTAGTATATATTCAAGTTGCTTAATTATTATAACTGACAGTATCCATCATAAAGATACATGGGAGAGAAATAGTAAGCTAATTATGGATAACAATCAAAAAAGTTCTATGTCTATATTATCATCAGATACAAATCCAGTTATTGTTCATTCCTAAACAAAGGTTATAAATTATTATTAAATGTCACTTAAGAAACATTTATACCATTTTACAGTTAAGCTATGATCTTGACAGTTGCTTGAGATTAAAGGCTGCTAATATCTTAGGCCTTTTATATCAATCTAAGATTCACAGCAAATCCTATGACAAAGATATTTGGCAACCCTATTATCTATCTAATGCTTTTCTTGCAACCACTATTATCAGAAAATTCTATTTTTTTTATATTCCAATGTATAAGCTATAATTCAATGTAGGTAATAAATAAACTTATATTTAGTAGGTCTTCCTTATTTAGTTGCTAATTGTTGTAGTTTCTAAGTCAGTAATATGATCATCATTAGGAAGAATGAATTTATTTTGTTACTCTCTTTTTTCTAAAGCAATTTTTTTTTATTTATTGCATTCATATTTGGCTTACCTTATTTTAACACATTTGAGGGAATATTTTGAATTAGTACTTTTCCTCCACTATTTATTTCATTTTTTAAAATAGATGGCATGCATAATAGTGCAATGGTTAGTAATTCATTTATAATTTTCATGTCTTGATATTTGAATCTAGGCAGTCTTGAAAAGTTTTTTTTAATACAGAATATTGAAGCAACTAGAATGATTTAGGGATCCATCTCATAGCTAATTCATCTAATCATCAAATTATTAAAGGGGTATGAAGCTATTTTTAAGTAGAGAGGATCATATATGTTAATATGAATTGTTCAGATGAGTGTTAGTATGCTAACCATAAAACAAAAATATGACTGTAGTATATTGCAGCTTTCATGGTATACTGGTTTTTATATTATTACAGATACTGAACCTCTGGTTTATCATTTGTATGATTTTAAAATCTTTCAGTACACACACTTGATGTCCCATTAATTTATATTTCAAAGTTATTAGTAATCAAGAGTGGTAAATCATATAATTTTATGATTTGAACAATAAAAATACAAGATTACATTATAAGTGCCTTTTGGCTTTAGATAGATTTAATTCAAGTAATAAGTTTTATTAAAATGACTGACTGATTTATGTTGACATTGTTAAATAAAAGATCACTTGTAAAACTTGATATTTTATACTTTCAAAAATTTTTCAGACAAATAAATATATAAAATATACATATATTTACATGTCAGTACATGCACACAGGTGTATATATATATATTCATATAAACATGAAATTTGCATAGCTTATGTATGTGCAATTAAAAGGAGAAAAACATTCTCAACTCACATATTCTTAGAGCCTTTAATGTCTATAAGCTTATCTTTGCCAAAATTAGTGAAAATTCAGAATAAAATTCATGTTTTCAGTAGATGAAATATGGCATTAAAAATAATTAGACTATAATCGACTCATATACATTTGCTACAATAATTTCATGTTACATTTTTTAATTTCTATTTGATTGTTAAAAGCAAGATAATTAAAAGAGAGATTCCATCTCCATTTTTGTTTAGTTGATAACATCATATTTTATCTGACTGATATATTTATTTCACTTTGAATTTTTACCAGTCAGCAAAGATAAGCTTATAAACATCAAATGCTCCAAGAATAATATGTTTTATTCTTGATTCTTATTGTAGAGAGTTTTTTTAAATCTATAGTCTGAGGGAAAGTGGTTTTATCTTTATATATATATATTGTAACCTTACATTTATTGGCTTTATTTAGTGGTTAAGCAAATTAAATTCACCACTAACATTGGTTAGATAGCATATAATATAATCAAAACTAAATTCAAAAGTCTTTCACATTATTGACTAAAAACAAATATAATTTTATAAACAATATTTATCTAAATCGCATGTTGAAAATTGATAAAAAATTGAAAGTATGCTAGCCTTTCTCACATGCACAATTATAACAGAAAGCCAATCAGATTTTAAACAGATATCTAATAAATAATCAAGCTTAGACACGAGACAGAGATTTTGATAGAAAAGGTTGATACCACCTTTTCTAAACTTAACTTTTATATATATAAGCTAGTCTTAAGCATCTTAGCCCGAAAGCTTTAAATATATAAACAAATACAATTATCATTCATTGTGTTATAAATATAATATATTACGGCACGAAATCTCAGATTTACTATACCGCAATTTTCATAGCTGCAACGTTTGTAAACAATATTTATCTAAATCGCATGTTGAAAATTGATAATAAATTGAAAGTATGCTAGTCTTTCTCACATGCGCAATTATAACAGAGAAAGCCAATCAGATTTTAAACAGATATCTAATAAATAATCAAGCTTAGACAGGAGACAGAGATTTTGATAGAAAAGGTTGATACCACCTTTTCTAAACTTAACTTTTATATATATAAGCCAGTCTTAAGCATCTTAGCCTGAAAGCTTTAAATATATAAACAAATACAATTATCATTCATTGTGTTATAAATATAATATATTACGGCACGAAATCTCAGATTTACTATACCGCAATTTTCATAGCAGCAACGTTTGTAAACAATATTTATCTAAATCGCATGTTGAAAATTGATAATAAATTGAAAGTATGCTAGCCTTTCTCACATGCACAATTATAACAGAGAAAGCCAATCAGATTTTAAACAGATATCTAATAAATAATCAAGCTTAGACACGAGTCAGAGATTTTGATAGAAAAGGTTGATACCACCTTTTCTAAACTTAACTTTTATATATGTAACGATATATAAATATGTCATTACATTAATCCAGAATAAAAACTTAAAAGTTCGCAAATAAAAGTAAAAAACTAAATGCTAAAATTAAAAATGTTTGTTATACGTATATACATTCGCACAGATGCTAAACTTTAAAAATTTTTTTTTTTTCATAAACAAAAAAAAAAAAGTATTTGAACGTATTTTTTTTTTAATAAAAAAATACAAGATTGAAATATAAAAATATTTTAATAAAAAAATAACGTAAGTTAAAATAAAAACAGGCATTAATTAATTCCTGTAATCTATAAATGGAAATGGTTGTTTATTAATTATCTAAAAGCTGTGTAATTAAAAAGTCAGATGAAAAGTTAGATAAGAGAAGAAAGAAATTTTAGCTTGACCAATGGAAGCACTAAGTCTTGGCTTGGACCCTAACGAAAGTGATAGATTAGTGACGTTTTGTTCATTGAATCCTTGTGGATAATATAAAAAGGGAAATACAGTTTTTTCGGACAGTTACAGCGTTGTGTGTTTGAGAGATGTGGTATGACGCACATACCACACTCTCTATAAAAAAAAAAAAATGAAAGACTGTGATACCTTGAACCAGCTATTGCCTTCTCCAGAACATTACCTTCCAATGGAGGCGCCACGGGAATTGAAAGCAGAGGCCTGGACTCTTCTACCATAAGCTATATGAAATGAACAATTGTTAAAATCAATTAAGAACTTTCGTCAAGTTTTACAAATTGATAAACAAGAAAACTGAAATGTTAAAACGGACTCTTATCTGACTTTTGTAAGTTTTTAAATCAAATTAATAATGTTTAATTTTATATGTTTTCCGATTGATAAACATCATTTCCATTTTTTTTTTTTTTCTGATTGTAAAGATTATTTAAATGTATAAAATTTAAGTTGTTTATAGACGCTTGCATGGATTCGTTTGCGGTTAAATATATTTTGGTTTTCATATTTGATCAATATATATAGACATTCGATAAATAATGATACCTTACGGTGAGTATCTAAAATGTATTTATTCGGATGTCTTTTAAGTTATTGGTGACAACGCAAGTATCTTATGGTGAATACTATTGGGTTACTTATAAGTTTCCCTCTGCGATTGTCGGTATCAATAATTTTGTATTTTGATCGTTTATGTTTATTTTGAAATGTTTTTGACCGTGGAATCTATGTAATCGATCTATACCCAACATTTTTAAACAAATCTGTGCGAATGTATTTAAATGTTAAAATTAAGTCGGGCGTGAATGGCTATATAGTTTGTAAAGTTATATTAAGGGAGGGTAATCTTAGGTTGTTCATTTCGTAGTTGAATTGGTTCAATGGATTGGATATATTTGTGTAATTAGTAGATGTAGTATGAGGTCTGCTACGGGCAGGATTATAGATATACGCCACACACCCTCTGTTTGCCTATGGATGGGTTTGTAAGTCGGCAGAAGACTGCAGTCCTTTCCTATGGAGTTTTTTGTTTATTGATCTACTTGCCAACAGATGTCACATTCCTGTTGGTGGAGAGTCAATCTCTTCTCTATTTCTACTTATTGTTCAGATGTACATTCCTGACAATATAGTATTTTGTGTTGTCGTATCATGCTACATTGAATACATGAATGTATCAGATGGATTGGCGCCAGTTGATTGCGAAATTTGTTGCCTAAGGTTAAATCAGGGAAGAATATTTTCTTTTCAAATGCAGACCTATGTAGTCCATTCATACTCGACCCTCTAAATAAATAGTAAACTCATTATTTGCAATCTACTTAAATTTAGAATTAAAGATCAATATAAAATTATAAACGTTAAATTTATCCCTCAAAATTTAAATATTATTTTATATGTGCGTAAATAACTATTTTTATGTGTTAATTTCTGGCAGTGGCTTTTATTCTTTTATATTTAAGATATAAAATTTATAGATTTTTATCTCTGCGTCTCCGCTGAGCTAGTGACTTGGGCTAACGATCGGAATATTTAAATAAAGTGGAATCTTAACAGCGCATATCTGCCTACTGTATAAATTTTCTAGGCTCAAATGCCTAGATGGCGCCCTTGTAGAGCAGATATCGTTTTTGCAATTAGATTCGATCTTCACTTTCATTTCGATCGTTATATATATATAAGCCAGTCTTAAGTATCTTAGCCTGAAAGCTTTAAATAAATAAACAAATACAATTATCATTCATTGTGTTATAAATATAATATATTACGGCACGAAATCTCAGATTTACTATACCGCAATTTTCATAGCAGCAACGTTTGTAAACAATATTTATCTAAATCGCATGTTGAAAATTGATAATAAATTGAAAGTATGCTAGCCTTTCTCACATGCACAATTATAACAGAGAAAGCCAATCAGATAATGATAATTGTATTTGTTTATATATTTAAAGCTTTCGGGCTAAGATGCTTAAGACTGACTTATATATATAAAAGTTAAGTTTAGAAAAGGTGGTATCAACCTTTTCTATCAAAATCTCTGTCTTGTGGCTAAGCTTGATTATTTATTAGATATCTGTTTAAAATCTGATTGGCTTTCTCTGTTATAATTACGCATGTGAGAAAGGCTAGCATACTTTCAATTTATTATCAATTTTCAACATGCGATTTAGATAAATATTATTTACAAATGTTGCTGCTATGAAAATTGCGGTATAGTAAATCTGAGATTTCGTGCTGTAATATATTATATTTATAACACAATGAATGATAATTGTATTTGTTTATATATTTAAAGCTTTCGGGCTAAGATGCTTAAGACTGGCTTATATATATAAAAGTTAAGTTTAGAAAAGGTGGTATCAACCGTTTCTATCAAAATCTCTGTCTCCTGTCTAAGCTTGATTATTTATTAGATATCTGTTTAAAATCTGATTGGCTTTCTCTGTTATAATTGCGCATGTGAGAAAGGCTAGCATACTTTCAATTTATTAAATATAATTTTAGAAAATATTTAAAGATATCTTCCAAGCAGATTTTGTTAATCAATGTATATATAGAATATGTGTGTCTGTATTTTTATTTATTTTTTTTGAAAAGTGCAATTGAATTTTATAGACAAATAGAGACACATACACATAAAATAAATATTTTATAAAGAGATATAGAATAGGACAATAAATCAAACATAACAACACAGAATATTTTAAAATAAGATAATTACAATTAAGATTACATTTACTTAAGATTGTAGAATCAACAATTCATTTAAAATGTGTGTGTGGGTGCATGAAATTTTATATGTTTTAATTTGATCAAATTATAAATATAAAACTGACACATGAAAAAAAAAACTGACAAAATTAATTTATCTTATTTAATTTAAAGGTGTTTATTAGGTGAATTTGTAAATTAAGTTATTCATTTAACAGTGTAATTTAATTTAAAAATATTTATTAGATACATAGATAATTACATATCTGAAAAGTTTAAGAAAATTTATATAATAAATTATAAGTTATTTATTTATTAAGTAAATGGTTGTAAAATAATTATTTTCCTTATTATTTTACTTCCTGTCTGGAAAATTGCCACCTTAAATCAAACCCAAACAACATTCTGTCAATTGTAATTTATCATTGTACTTTGATCAAAGTAGAGTCGATAAATTACATTTATATAAGATATTACAACAAAATAAAGGAAGTGGAGAATTATTCTATTATCTGCTTACTCTGTAACCATGACAATTATACATTTCCTCCCCATAAAAACAACAGAGATACAAAATCATAGTGGGAAATATTAGCTAATCAACATCTCGGCTGACTAAAAGGTATAAAAAGTGGTGTTTGGAAAATCCAGTTAGTTGTTGGAATATTTCAGTGCATTCAAAATCTAATCCAATTAAAATTTTAAAATAGCCATTTTGACAGCCTACTTTATGATGACCAAGTCAATTAATTAGTCTAGGCATTTTGCCTAGCTTAGCAAAAATGTTTTTTTTCTCCTCAAACTGAAATGAATAAACAATAAAACGAATTATTATTAAATGCTAATTCAAGAAAAATTTTAGTATTGCTTTCAAATTTTAATGTAAACTTTGTAAAATTGCTTATGGAATGCTTATAATAACTTCAACCATGGTTGGTTAATCTCTTCAATCCAAATAATTATGAAACAACTTTTCTTTTCAGTTCAAATATATTCCTTCAAAATAATGGTGAAATACCTTGCCTCAGAACTATGGATTATTTCATCATGAATTAGTAAAAGATGAACTTTAATTAATAAGTTTAAATTCACACATGTAATTATATAAAATTCATAGTTTGAGAATATGCTGAATTATTTATAAAAATCAATGGAATTAATTCATTTATGGATTTTAATTTATTTTTGGTCATATTAAAAATAAAAATGATCCGAACTGTATAGAAAAATGGATTAAGTTTCCGTAAACCAAAGCATTAATGATGTATTGCTAATAAATGTGATAAATGCCAATCATTGGAATATAAATGTGCAGGTGTTTTCAAATGAATTAAACTGCTTCTCTTTTTGTATGATAAAGTACAATTCACTGTCAATGTTTTTATAATGAAGTATGAATTATAGATGTCACTATATTAAAATATTACAAATCCTAAATTGGATTAGTGTACTAAAAATATAATCAGAATTGGATTACCAAATGAGATTAAGAAAAAATTATTATATCCTCATATTATGTGCTAATAAGGATTAAACATACAAATAGAATTATCTCATGCTTATAATATATTATTTGGTGTTAAATTAAAGTGTTACTAAGCATTTATTTTTATAGCGCTATGTATTACAATTTAAAGTGTCACTAGTGAATTTTTTAAAAGTTGAAGTATTATGCAAGTATAAATATTATCATAGGATAAATTTTAACCATTCATAATAGTTTGATTACAAACTGTTGGATTACTTTAAATAAACTTTGTTATAGTGTATAGTTATTTAGTTATAGTTATTGTTGGTGTAATAAAGAAATTATAAAGTTCTTCAGATATTACTAAGATATGAATGTAGAGGGAACAATTTATAAATTTTATTATTCGTGATATTGGGTATCATATAATATATGATTTACATTGGAATTAGATTGTATTAGTTGAAATAACTTTTAAACTTATCTAAGTTTGTTATATTTAATTTATCATATGTTTTATTCATCCTTAAAATTCAGCCTCAGATCCATAGGAAATTAATCACCCTTAAATAGATAATTAGATGTATAAAGAATATTTTGTGTATAATTTTTATGATATTTGTATTAGCTTTAAAATTCTATAGTATGCAATAACATATCCTGATGATATAAATAAAGTGAATTATATTTTTAGTAGAGTTATACTTCTAACTAATTGTTAAATCTTTGAATTATATTGAAACATAGCAAATAATTCCAATGAAGGATATTATGGTATAATAAATAAAGTTATATATTTCATATATCATTTAGGAGTGCTAAGCAAATAATTTTATTTACTTTAAAAGAGTAAAAGAATTATCCTGTTTTATAAATGAGGTAGATTAGCTATTAACAAATAATTAAGGATAGTATAAAACTTTCTTCTTTTTTATATCTTCCAGTATTTAAAGTTAAGATTTTCTTGAATATTGTTCACCCTTCCACAATAGCAGGATAATGTCTTTGCAACACTGTAGAATTACACATAATAATATCCCAAGCTTAGTTAATTTTTAGACAACAAAAACTAATATTTATTGATTAATTTATATAATTTTAATAATAAATTTCATTCATTATTGTTCGCTTGTAATTTTTATTTTGTTTATATTTTGATATTTTATAATAAACCAATTGTTAATTTTAATATGTCTGTTTGTCATTATTGAAACTATCTTCATTATATACATATGAAATAAAAGGTCATGCTTTTAAGATACTAGATTACATTTAAATTTATTTAAATTTTATAGACTATTTAATATTAATATGATGATGCACAATAGAATTTCTTTTTACATTCATCATATCTGCAATTAATATATAAATTTTACATCCATACATTTTATTTATTATTTATTTTTAATGATTGAAATTGATTTAATATCTCTGAGATAATCAATTAGTTAATATTATATTTAAAATTGCTAGCTTTAATATATATATATGTTGAAATGAAGATTTTCATGGGTTATATATATAAAAGACATATTTTTCAGGTTTATCCGTGTTAAAAATTTTAAATAGTGATATTCTGACGTTTCGACTTGGTCACACAAGTCATCCACTGGGTGATAAAAGGTAGAAAGATGGTTGTAGAGGCACTACAATCACTGATTTGAATAAACGTTAAAGTTCCACCAATAGCAAAAATGTTAAATTTAAAAATGTTTTTTAAAAAAATCTTTAAATAAATAGGAGGAAGTTTGCATGTATCATCTCGCTTATTGATACAATCTGGCCTTTTAAGTATCTCAATGGCTTTTCTAATTTTGCACTGGTAGAGATTATCACTTTAACGTTTATTCAAATCAGTGATTGTAGTGCCTCTACAACCATCTTTCTACCTTTTATCACCCAGTGGACTTGTGTGACCAAATCGAAACGTCGGAATATCACTATTTAAAATTTTTAACATGGATGAACCCGCAAAATATGTCTTTTATATATATGTATATTGATTTATATTTAAGTAGTTATTTAAACAAGATATTATATCAGAAAAAGTTTGCTTAAAATATATTAAGAGTATTATCATACATATACATAAACCCTTGACAAATGTATTTCTTTAAAATTTTATATATTATTAAAATATGGAATGGTATTAAGATTTTTTCTATGTTAAGGTAGAACATATATGCATTTCAATTTACTTTAGTAAACACATTTACACATAAATCACATTTGTCTCACCCACCCATCTCTTGTACCATCTCATTGAAAACTTGGAGTCTCATTTAATGGGAGTTACATTATATATATTGTAACCCAAACTAAGAGTTGATGACTAGCAATTGGAAGTTTCATGAACAAGCACTATATAACACAGATTGTTATAAAACCCAAGTATGAGTCCTTTTGTAGATAATACCATGGCAAAATATAATTATTAAAATACAAGGTACTTTGATAATTCAAAATATCTGATCTTAGTACTTAAAATATCTTTATCTCAAATATAAGTTTTTTTAATTTTAAATATCTTATCTTATATTCTAAAAATATTGTAGTTTTTTTTTTTTATGTGTCATAGTATCAGCTGGGCCGCTAAGCTGGGGCAACTGCTTGTAATGCATATTGTATTTATCTCAAATATAAGTTCTTTGCAAGTTTAAAATATAACATCTTGGTTCAAATTCAGAATAAAATATCTTGATCTCAAATATAAGTTCTTTTGCTAGTATAAAATATTTTGATCTCAGGATTCAAATTCAGAATAAAAAACACTAAAATAAAATGCACTTGGAACAAAATGTTAATGGTAATATTTTAACTTCTTAACAAAAAATTGATGGTTATTATTTAAACTAAACATAGAATATTTGACACTTATCTTAGTTTATTTTGGAATCTTAGTATTTTTAAGAAAGTAGAAATGAAATTATATAATAATAGAGTATTCAAACACTTAAGTAATATATAATTGGTAACTGGAAAAACATTTCTAAATACTTTATAATTATTTAAATATAACTATTTCACTTACTGACTGTAAAATGCAGAAATCTTTTATTTTTTGATGCAAATTTAAATAAGCAATATCAAAATAATGTAGAAAGCAGTAACAGCATCTTTTATGCTGTCAACTGCATAACAAGTGTATTTGAAATGAATTACATAATATAATATTTCTCTTCTAAGAATGCAGGTAGAATGATTAAATAATTATTAATCAAAATGAATGTATAAACACTAGGTGACTATTGTAATGTATTCTTAAAAAATAATTATTGATTCAAATTTTGTTAAAGTAGCTTTTCTGATAAATAGACATGGCAATAGAATGATGTTATAATGGCAGCAAAACAAAATGTATTTAATTAATAATAAAAAATTTATTTAGAACATATTAATCCATATAATAAAATATTTATTTATAATATTATTTCTTTTAACCTACTATGCTATATTTAAAAAATATTAATAACTTCCATACTACATTGGTTTATGTTTCTTAAAATCATTTTTACAATTTTATCATATAAATTATAGTCACTACCCAGTAATTCTCTTATTCATCATATGTGGTCTTTATTTTAAATCCAGTACTCATAACATAAAAAAATATATCTGTATGTTTTTGTCCAGGCTACTAAGAGATATTATACACTTTTCTTAATCAAAAACAGTATTGAAAATCAGTGTGGAGATTCTTAATAAATATTAATACAATAGCAACAAATATTATGCAATATAAGACATGTATAATATTAACAATACCAATGTTGGCTTGAAGAAATAACTATGCTCAACACTGATAATATGTTTTAAGTTAAATAATTATAGTGAAGCTAATACTGAAGTATAAAACTGAACATGCCTGTGGATATACCCCAAAAATATATTTTAATATTGAAACTCTACGCATAATGGATAAAGGAAATACAAAGTAGCAAATATACAAACAAGCACCCAGAATTATGTGTATGAGGTACCAATGAATGTAACAAGCCACTCTTTTTTATCGAGGCTAAATACCCAAAAGTACTATAATATCCATTTAAAATTGCCTCAAAAATGACATTTGTAATAAGAAAAGATAGAGAGTTATTCATAATAATAATAAACATATGAATAATTATCCATCTTACATGCACATACAAAATGCATACAATTCATTCACTTGGCTAAAGATTGTGTGTATACTGACAAAACTAGTATTGCATAATGGTGACAACACTCTTTTATAAACTATTTAAAATTCTCATAAACATACTGACATTTATAATACTTTCATTCATAAATAATTTTCGTAAATATGCAAAAGACTGTTATACCTTTGTATAAAATCATATATAATTTTGAATACACATTCAGAAAAACTCTGGAATAATAAAACCAATGTATAAAATAAAATCTACCATATATCTTACCAATTCCATTGCTGGAACACCATTTATACAAACATATTTATAATATCATAATTAATAATAATCGCAATATAATATATAAACTATGTCTATAATAATTTTTTATATATAGATAACTATGACATCATTTTTAAGAGATTAAAAGTTCATTTCCTTTTTTATAAAAAACTATATCTTTTCAGTCCTTTTGTTTTTTCTTGAAGTAATATAGAAATACATACAGTCATTAATAAAGATAGAGCAGATACATTATGCATACATATTTTGAGAAAAAGTTGGCAATAATTTCACAAATGTGAACTAAGAGGAGCTGATGGCAAATAATTCTAATAGCAAACAGTTTCTTTTAAAAGGCATTTTTAATGGCAATGAAAATCAGGATCAATTAATAATGATAATTCTTTATTTAAAATTGTTCTTTATGAAGTTTTATTATTATAAATTGACTTCTATAAACTTAAATTATATTTATTGCTTTTTAAAATATATGTTTGAAGCAGTCAGCAATTTAAAAAATATTCAATAAATAAATGAATAAGTAAACTTGAGATGAGTTGCTATATTATTTGTTTTAGCACAAAACAATCTGGATATAGGCTTTTCATTATGATAATTAAAAGATTGGTTTTCAAAAATTTATCTTTTATTATAATTTTATAAGACAATTTTAATACATTAAAGATCAGCCTGTCAAGCTATTGTGCATATGCTTTTTATGAGTGTTAATAATAAATGAACACTTTGACTTCCAACACGAGATATAGTATTTAGAAAAGAATAAAATGAATCCACTTATTCTATCCAACCCAAATGCTTATATATGGGCAAATCTTAAGTATTGGAAGTGAAAGCGTGAGGATAGACCACTCACTGTAAATTACTGTTTACAATGTCTGAATGAATGACGTAGATGAAATTATCTAGAATTTACTAAACGTCATTCTCAAATGAAACAAACACGTAAATATTTTAAATAACTGTCACTGCTTTTTTACAGACTTAACAGATTTATAAAAATTTATCATTCTATATCTAAACTTGACATAAGTAGATTGATTATTTTTAGTAACAGTAATTAGTATTAATAACTAATTGAAAGTTAATTAAAGTGTGCCAGAGATAGTTTTATATCAAAGTTCAGAATTTAACTAATATTATATAACAATAAAACAACATTGTTTTGCTTATATGACATTTTTTTACCTTGACTTCTTTGAAAAACATTAAAATTTTTTAGCATTTTTTAAAAATTATTGTTTGATAAACCAGTTGAACATATGCTTTTAGAAGAAATACAGCATGGATAATTTTTTAGTGCTCTACTCCATCATGAGCATGATAAAAACACAACTCAAACTTTTAAATTCACTTTTTAAAAAAATAGTTAAATAAAAAGAAAACAATTAAGTTAAAACTAAAATGAAATTAAAATTTGAAGTTTTAAGTGCAATTTTTAAGTTGGAGTTTTTAAATTTTTTAAGAATATCTATTTATACTTGTGTATGAGTTACTCTTCTCCCCCTCCCCCAATGCACTAAGATTTTTACTTTATTTCCTTTTATCAAACCAATCATTTGCAGGTGTACATTATAATATTTAAATTAATTGCACATTATTAATTGCACATACATACATACATACATACATACATACATACATACATACATACATACATACATACATACATAACATAACATTACCGTACATTACATTACAATACATTACATAACAACCTAACATAACATAACATAACAAACAACATTACATAACATTACATACACACACATACATACACACACATACATGCATACATACACACACTCAAACACACACACACATACATACACACACATACATACGTACACACACATACATATACACATACATACAAACACATACACACATACATACATACATACCTACATTCATACATACATACATAACATTACATACATACATACATACATAACCTTACAGTACAGTACAGTACATAATGTATTGTAACCTAACCTAATGTAACGTAACCTAACTTAACGTAATGTAATGTAACCTAATGTAACGTAACCTAATGTAACATAACCTTACATAACGTAACCTAATGTAATGTAACCTAACATAATGTAACCTAACGTAAAGTAATGTAACGTTACGTAACCTAACCTAACATAACGTAATGTTATGTAACTTAACATTACATAACATTACATACATACACACACATACACACACATACACACACAAACACACATACATACACACATATACATACCACACACATACATACACATACATACATACCTACATACATACATACATACATACATAACATTACATACATGCATACATAACATTACAGTATAGTACAGTATGTAACGTAATATAACATAACATAGCATAACATAACATTACATAATATTGCATACATATATACACACACATGCACACATACACACACATATGCACACACATACATACAGACACACACATACATACATACACACATACACATACATACATACATACATACATACACATACATACACACATACATACATACATACATACCAACATACATACATACATGCATACATACATACATACATACCAACATACATACATACTGTAATGGGAGAAAGCTTTAAGATTAGCATATACTGACCACTAGGGCGCCACTAGTCTGAGAATCGGAGCTAGACATTTATTTTAGGGGTGGACAAGATATGCAAACCTAGATGTGCTGGATTAAACTCAGGGAGAAACAAGATATCTTAAATATTGTTTAGACAGTTGAGAATAAAAGCACAAGGACAAATGTCAGCCAAATAAATTTAAACAATTTATTAATTTTATTAAAAGTTGGACAATATAGTAAAGACATCTAGTTATGAATATAAAAGTGACTTATGTTAACATATGCATATTTACCAGAAAGTGCACAAGAATATGACAAACATGAAGACATTAAACATTTTGGCAGCAAAATTCTCTCACTTAAAATATAAGAAATGGTTAGGATAATATCTTTTTGCTGGCCAGTTGTAAAATTACAAAAACAAACAACAACTCTAGCTTCCTGAATCAGGGATAATAAAACAGTTACTGTCCCGCTGGAAATCAATGAAACCAGTGCAGATGTTCGAGCAGTAATATTCTAACTACTGTCGTTAAAACGCCACAGGACTGCCACACATAATACTACATTCAAAGTGAACATGGTTGATCTCACATACAAGACAGCAAAAGATATTTGATTATGATCTTACACAATCCAGAAAGAAATGACTACTTTCAGACAACCTGAAGAAATAACTTGACAAATAGCTTGCAAAAAGATTTTCTTGTTTGCACAAAAAGCACAAATGAAACATGCTTAAAGATTCTTTATTCTACAACTAAGGACAGGTGAATAAATAAAGATTACGAAAACTGCCAATGCATTTTGTAATAGTTAACATAAGAATCAGGTATATATTAAACATATAAAATACAATCTCCTAATGCACCCCCTGATAAAGGAAAATTGCAAACAAACTTGGAATCTTAAAACTAAGATTCCATGACACACTTTAAATACTAGAAAAGATAAATACAGATAATAAATAATTAATACAACCTTATAACATACTTATCATTAGATTGAGTAGAGATTTAATTAAACACATTTAATTTACCCTGGCTAGTATAGGAAAAGGTTTAGCTAACGGTAAGACAGAGTTTTAGTGATTTAGTGACAAGTGCGCACTTTTGATAATAGTTCATCTTTCAGGTCCTTTGACAGTGGCAAGGTAGAGGCAGTGTTTATTTTAGAGGTTCATGGCATGAATAAGGAGAGCTGGAAGGCATGGGTCCATCCTTTGTTCAAATTAGCAAGACATTCTAATGATAGCAAAACTCATAGCAGACATCTGGCATAGTTACAAAGTTTGTCGATAATGGTTTAAGTTTTTAGCAGGAATTAAATATCTGAACTGCTATCCAAAATGGTGTGACTCTCAGCAGGCAATAATCCAAGTGTCTATTTCTATATTGAATCCTCTATCTCTCTAAAAATTTGGCGGGCTATCCTCTCCTCACTACATTTCCCATGAAAAACTTTCATTAGTCTCTAATTCTATATCTCAGGCAGGGCAAATATTAATTTCCTGCTCAATCTAATTTAAGAATTCCAACCAGGGATTATTGTATCCAAAATAACAACACAGTTAAATCTCTGCCTTTTTTAGAATTAACTTTAAAAATATGACTAAAATAAAAGCAACAGGAATATATAATTAGCAAGCTTGCCTGTTTTTAATCAAATTGATTAAAACAGGCGGTGAAAGTAAACTATTTTTAAATCAATTTTATAAACAAAGTAGTGAAAGTAAACTATTTTAAAATCAATTTTATAAACATAAAAATGATCTATTTTACATATAAATGCGTATGTGTTTTAAATAATAATAAAAATAATTTAGCATTAGACATTTAATGAAAATGAAGTTGTTTTTCCCTTATTAATTTTAGTAATAAAACAATTGAATCAAAAATCAATCTGGTTCAATACATACATAACATTACTTACATACATACATAACATTACATAATGTAATGCAACCTAACCTAATGTAACATCACATAACCTAACCTAATGTAACCTAACCTAACATAACCCAATGTAATGTAACCTAATGTAACTTAACGTTACATAACGTAACATAACATAACCTAATGTAACATAACCTAACCTAATGTAATGTAACCTAATGTAATGTTACATAATGTAACATTACATTATGTAACATAACGTAATGTAATATAACATAACATAACATACATACATACATACCTACATACATACATACATACCTACATACATACATACATACATTAGATTACAGTACATTACATAACATAACATACATACATACATACCTACATACATACATTACATTACAGTACATTACATAACATTACATACATACATAACATTACATAACATTACAGTACATTACAGTGCAGTGCATTACAGTACCATACATACATTACATAACATAACATACATAACATTACATAACATTACCTAACATTACATAACATTACAGTACAGTACATTACATTACACTATATTACATAACATAACATAACCTAACCTAACATAACAAATATAACACAACATAACATTGCATAACATCACATAACATTACATACCATTACATACATACACACACATACACACATAGATACATACATACACATACACATATACACACATACACACATACATACACACATACATACATACAGACACATACACACACATACACACACATACATACACACATGCACATACATACACACATACATACATACCAACATACATACATACATACATACTGACATACATACATACATACATACAAACATACCTACCTACATATATACATACATAACATTACATACATACATACATAACATTACAGTACAGTACATAATATAATGTAACATAACCTAACCTAATGTAATGTAACCTAACCTAATGTAACGTAACCTAACATAACGTAACATTACATAATGTAACCTAACGTAATGTAATGTTACATAATGTAACCTAACATAATGTAACCTAACATAATGTAACCTAACATAATGTAATTTACCGTAACGTAACCTAATGTAATGTAACCTAATGTAACATAATGTAACCTAACATAACGTAACCTAATGTAACGTTATATAACCTAACGTAATGTTATGTAACCTAATGTAACATTACATAATGTAACATTATGTAACATAATGTAACATTACATAACATTACATACACACATATATATACACACATACACACACATACATACACACGCATACACACATATACACACATGTACACATACTTACACAAACACACATACATACACACACATACACATACACACATACATTAATACATGCACATACATACATACACACAGATACGTACACACATACATACATACATACTGACATACGTACATACATACATACATACATACATACATACATACATACTATAACCTACACTCCCAACACCACTCATATACATTATATAAGTAAATGCCCAGGGCACCAGTTCTATTAATGAACAGAACAATATCACAACATCACTTATACAAAATTATTACTGAGACTTTTTACCTAAGTCTACATTCAGCTCAGCTCAGTGGGAGGCTATAGGAAGTTCATAAAATATATGATTATAAATAAATAAAAGAAGAAACATGATAAAACAATAAATATAATGTAAATCCTTTTTGTTAATTACTTGCGTGATAAAGAATCACTATGTTTATTTGTACAATCTATTAAAATTTCCTTTTAACCTAATTTCTTCCTTCATCCAAATATAACATACATCAGCTTGCTATAATTGTATTATCAAACAGTTCTATGACTTGGCATATCATAATCTAAACAACTACCTTAGTTTTAAAAGAATTTTATTTAGGGAGAATATTGGTTTTTTAATACATTAACTTTTTATAGTACATTGACTAAATAAGAGTCTATAATGTCACTACTGGGTTGATAGTGGATGATTTATGGAAATATTAATCCAGGGAATGGAATAAATCCTGTGGTTTATAGATTTTTGTCATAAGCTATCTGGAAATGTATTGGGCTTTGGAATTTGGAATAGATTCCAGGTTTCTTCAAATAAAAATTTGGAGGAAAGGGTCATGTCTTTATTTTTGATTTTGTTTAAGAGAGAAATGAATAGACTGTTTGGATCTGGTGGAGGATTTGTGAATACTAATTTGCATCTCACATTCCAGATAGAGTGGGTGAGAAATACTGACATTCTTATAATTGGAAATTGTTTACTTTGTAGAGATTTCTTTTAGCAAGAGGATTCTGTAAATAACAGTTTTACTGTTTTGGAAAATTAAAAGTTTGATACTACCAAGTCTGGTACATGAGCAAATTATGTGGTCAAATGTCTCATCATGCCTCTTGCAGATTGGGCAGATAGGGTCAATGTTCTTAAGAAATATCTTGTGGTGGAGGAACCAGTTGGTATGCATGGCTCCCAGATTTACTTTTACTAGGTAGTTTAAAAATTTAGGCTCTAAAACTAAGAACTTGAATATTGAAGTAATTCTATGATTAGTGATGCCAAGCATTGGCAACATTGAGTTGATTTCAGGGTTGATTTTATGGTGGGCTTCCCAGATGGTGATTTTTGTATTATATGGATTTTGTAAAGTAGATGTAAATTGATTGAGAAGCTGGAGAACCTGGTCTAGCCAGCATTTTTGAGGAGGAGGTCTGTCTGTCGGTTGAATGGCCTCTGAAATATTGAAGGAATCATGTTTTTGTAAGAGGTTATGAATTAATGTGTGAGATTTTTGAAAGATAAATGGAGTGAAAGGACATCCCATTAGATTTGCGATGGTATTGCATCCTTGTCATGCTTATAGACATTGTACTGTTTTTCCAAAAGAGTTTAGCACATAGACTATTGATTTTTTGGTAAAGGCTTTTGTTGCTGTCATGATGGGGAGGTAGTATGCAATCTTGGACATGACTTTCATGTTCAGTAGCGCTACTTTTCCCTGTATGGAGAGATACACCCTGGAAAGGGATTGAATAATCTGGGATGTGGAATGAAAATGAAGTAAAAATGATGCAGTCATACATGCATGCACATACATTGTAATATAAATATTAAATTATCTTGACTAAATATAATTGAGATGGCTGTTAATGTGGATAAAGGGATAAGTATCAATGAATAAAGGATCAGGAAACCTTTCAAACCAATAGTACACTAACATAAAATAACTTTGCATTTTCCTGCCAAAATATACCAATTCCTATAATAAACAACCCCTCTTTCTCGCATTACATACTTCATTAATTATAATGATAACAATAAATACTTATAAAGTGGTTAATCAAATGCATAAGCAATCAATATCTAAGACTTTAAACAATTTCCAGCAAAATTTTTAAAATTCTAAGGCTATTTCATTTTTTTAATAGAATACAACTATTGAATGTAGATACAAAGTATCTCATTTCCTTGTGCCCATTCAGAGGATCATAATACATACCTACATACATACATAACATTACATACATACATACATACATAACATTACATAACATTACAGTAAAGTATGTAACATAATGTAACCTAACCTAATGTAACGTAACCTAACCTAACATAATGTAACATAACCTAACCTAACATAATGTTACCTATCCTAATCTAATGTAACATAACCTAATGTAACATAACATAATGTAACCTAATGTAACGTAACATTACATAATGTAACCTAACATAACATAATGTAACCTCATGTAATGTAATGTATCATTATGTAATTTAATGTCACCTAATGTAACATAACATAACATTACGTTATGTAATGTTATGTAACATAACGTAACATAACATATCATTACATAACATTACATACATACACACACATACCCATATACACAGACACACACATACAGACATACACACATACATACATACACACATACACACACTTACACATGCATACATACACACACACTTACATTCACACATACACACACATACATACACACATACATACATACATACACACATACACACATACATACACACATACACAGGCACACACATACAGATATACACATACAGATATACACACACATACATACATACACACACTCACACATACACACATACATACACACACATACATACATACATGCATACATACATACATACATACATACATGTATACATACATACATACCGACATACATACATTCATACATACATACATACATGCATACAAACATACATACATACATAACATTACATACATACATACATAACATTACATAACTTACAATACAGTACATAATGTAACATAACCTGACCTAACCTAATGTAATGTAATGTAACCTAATGAAACATAACGTTACCTAACCTAACATAAAGTAACCTAACATAATGTAACCTAATGTAAGGTAACATAACTTATCATAATGTTATATAATGTAATGCTACATAACGTAACCTAATGTAATGTAACATAACCTAACATAATGTAATGTAACCTGAAGTAAGCTAACGTAACATAACATAACATAACATAAAACAACACAACATAACATAACAACATTACATATGTACACACATACAAAAATAGACACATACCTACACACACATGCACAAACATACACCCCACATACATACACACATACATACATACACACATACACTCACACACACACATACATACACACACATACATACATACATACATACATACATACATACATACATACATACATATCTACATACCTACATACATACATACCTACATACATCCCTACATACATACATACATACATACATACATACATACATACATAACATTACAGTACAGTACAGTGCAGTACATTATGT